>PVJL010003725.1:0-149114 GCA_004026885.1 Lyroderma lyra | reverse complement strand
ATTGGTCTCTATTTCTGTTCCTCTGCCAGTACCAAGCTGTTTTGACTATTGATGCTTTGTAATATAAATAGAAGTCAGGAAGTGTAATGCCACCAGCCTTATTCTTTTTATGTAGTATTGCTTTGGCAATTCGAGGTCTTTTATGGTTCCATATAAATCTAATAATTCTTTTATCTATTTCACGAAAGTATGATTGTGGTGATGGGTATTGCCTTAAATCTGTAGATTGCTTTGGGCAGAATGGCCATTTTAACAATGTTAAGTCTTCCTATCCATGAACGGGGGATATTTTTCCATTGCAGCGCTGTTCACAGTGGCCAAAACATGGAAACAACCAAAGTGCCCTGAGACAGATGACTGGATAAAGAAGCTGTGGTACATACACACAATGGAATATTACTCAGCTGTAAGAAAAGATGAAATATTGCCATTTGCGACAAAATGGATGGACCTGGAGATCATTATGCTTAGTGAAATAAGCCAGACAGAAAAAACAAAGAACTGCATGACTTCACTCATATGCAGAATATAAAACTGAAAGCAAAGAAAAAAAGAAATGAACAAACAAATAACCCAGGGACACAATCAATAGTTTAATGTCTATTTGGGGATGAGTGGGTTAGGGAGGGGAGAAAGGGGAGGGGGTGGGAGAGGAGGCAGGGGAAGCTAAATATAAGGTGATGGAAAGAGAAGTCACATTAGGTGGTGAACTTATTATACATCAAGTTGACGATGCACTGTAGAATTGTATGCCTGAGACCTATGTAATCCTTGCTAACAGATGTCACCCCAATAAGTCTAACAATAAAAATGAATTTAAAAAAATCTCTATAGAAGATTTATAATAAAATTTTGCTTATTAGCAAAATTATTGAATCAAGTATTTTTATTCCTAATTTTATGAGTTTTTTTCAGGTTTTATACCATAGGTTCCACAAAATATTTGGCTGTCCTATCAATCTGCCATCTGTGGAAACAAATGAAGATTCCCTATATGAAGTTACAAATTATTGTGCTCATTATTTATCATTTTCTATTTTCATGCTTTTTTTACTTACATATTCCAAAATTTCTTTCAATGCTTATTGAAAGGCTTTCTAATGTCTGTTATTGCAAAAGAGGAAAATATTCATAATATGTAAAAAATATACAAATATATATTATTCTAATTCTGTAACAATTGTTTAAATGCCTGAAATGTTAAATTACTTATTTTCATGCATGTGTACATGTAAATACAATTCTACATGAGAAAAAAATGTCTGGAAGGAATAATGAGTGTTAATGGTGATTATCTTTGGACATTGCAAGTTAGAGTGATTATTAAGCTTCTTTATAATATTCTATATTTTTCTAGTTTCCTGGAATAATCTTTTATTAGCAAAAAAGAAGATTAAAGTTTTAAAACTGATAAATCATTTGTGATATATTTAAGGGAGACTAAATAACTCTACTTTATCTCCAACGTTGACTTTAGCTTATAAGACCCTATGATTTGAGACTAGTAGGAATTAATTGGTTTGGCATAGGGCAGGGAAAGATAAGCCAGATAGAACACAGCAGGCTAGAACTTACACCAGATTCAAAGTTCCACTATTATGCAGAGTTTTACATTAATTTTCTGAAGACTGATTTACCTCTGCTTTCCTGCAAATCTTCTATATAAGTAAATATTGAGCATTTATAGTAACTCATTGGTCCAACTAACATCAGCACATCTGCCCAGCCCTCCTGCTAACACGTAACCACCATCAATAACACTACCATCTTACCACCACTTACACAACCTGAGGATTTCAGCCTCCAATCTCACTCTACAGACAAGAAAATTGAGACCCTGTAACGTAATTGATTTTCCCAAGACCATAACATAAGCAGAAAAAAAATTAACTCTTAAGCTCAGATCTTGACTCCAAGACACTGTGCCACACTGTCCAAGAGCCCTTATGTCATTTAGGTTTCATTTTTCTCTTCATCATCACCAGTTTCATGCCTTAGACATCCTTTAATTTCCAAGATCATGACCAAAGTTGGAGCCCTAATATTCTCCCCCAACTGTGTGAGAAGGAGTGTATACAGTAGAACACAGTGAAGGTAGAGTGCATAAAAGTAGTATTAGTGTTTATATTAGTTAGTATAATATTATTAGTTAGTTAGTATTAGTATTAAGTCCTCACTTGAATGTTGGGAATTAGTGATTGAGAGGACAACTGGTTGCCATTAGGACTATTGACTAGCCTATGCCAAATTCTCAGGTTCTGACCCCACAAAATCCCTAAGTTCATGGAAACCGTCCACAAATGTCAAGTCAAAGCAAAAAAAACCAAACAAACAAAACATCTTCTTTGAGGCTTTGCTCAGGGATGGGGTACTGGGTGCTGCAGGAGTGGGCTGGCCAGGAGAAACCAAGATGGAAGTCATTCTGGTCCATAAAATATGATGCCATCAAAAACAAGTACAAGACCAAAGGAGGCCAGTGCAGTCAAAGAGAGAGTCAAAGACAGGAACCACAGGAGGGAAAAGACCCGCAGAGTCCTCCTGGGGAAACCAGTTCACCTTCTGAATGTCTCCACAGGACAGAAGGATCCAAGCAGAAATTAGAGCCCAAAGTTTACACTAAGCAAAGAAATATGAGTAGAGAACATAGTTAAGCAGAGGCAAACATCTAAGGTTTAATTTGGTTTTACCCCAGTGAGTATGCTATTAATTTAGGACAGAGACTGACTGCGCTGAGGTCTGTGGTTTTAAGAACCTTCCTGATGTGAGAAAACTAGATCTTCTGGCATGTGCCACTGCAGAGAGGAGCGGGGCTCTGTGGGTGCCTGGACCTGTCACTGCAGCAAAGCACAAGGCTCCCCCACTGAGGAGACTCCAGGGTTCTAAAATATTATTCCACAAAGCACCTGCTGAGCTGCCCCAGATAAGGACTATGCTTTCTTTATAGCCAAGGTACTCTGCAATGTGTCTTTCACTGCTGTAGTAAAAAAATAATAATAATTTAAGATATTATAAAGTTTATGATTTTTTAACCAATCAGCACCTATAAATACTGTAATTCACTGTATCTCAATGATTCTTCCTCACAAAGTGTTCATTACCACTCACGTTCTGATTCTAAAAAGAATTCTCTCAGTCTCAGACAGATATGTATTCACTATAGCAGCATTATTCATTATTAGCCAAAAGATACAAGCCAGTATCCACCAACAGATGAATGGGTAAACAAAATGGGTTATAAGTATACAATGGAATATTATTCAACCTTAATAAGGAAGGAAATTCTTACACATGCTACAACATGGATGAACCTTGAAGACATTATGCTAAGTGAAATAAGCCAGTCACAAAAAGACAAATACTGTATGATTCTACTTGTATGAGGTACCTAGAGTAGCCAAATTCATAGGCCCAGAAAGTAGAATAGTAGTTGCCAGGGCCTGGGATGGGAAGAAGAAATGAGGAGTTGTTTAATGGAGACAGTTTCAGCTGGGGAGCATGAACCATCCTGGAGATGGATGGTGGTGTTGGCTGCATAACAATCTAAATGTACTTAATGACACAGAATGACATAATTAAAAATGGTTAAAATGGTAATTTTATGTTATGTGTATTTTACCATAATAAAATAAAGGTATTTTCTCAAAGAATATTTTCTTAACATACTATAGAGTCTTAATCTTTTAATTACATGCTTCAATTTCAGACATTGTTCTTGGTCTGCTAGAAAAGTATGTTATTCTTTTACAAAACAAAGACCATGTCTTCTTCAGCCCCCACATTTTCCCTCATATACAGCACTCAAGAAATATTTGTTGAACGAATGAGTTTTGTTGCCTTTCCTTTTCAAAATAGTTTTTATGCGTCACCATACTACAAATTGCATTACTGACATTCTGTTACAGATACTTTCAATATTTGGTTATTTGAGGAGATTTTGTTAGCCAAATTTTATATAAATGTTATGATAACAGAAGTATGAACATTTGTGTCTAGCTCAGAAATGCCGAGAAGAAACAAGCATATTGCACACACAAAGATGTTTGCAGTCTGGCTGCTTGGAACCCTGAAAGTCTGCTCTTGCTACTAAAGGTTGATGATGATTTTTACCAAAACTAATAGGTTAGTAAAAACTCAACTGTAATAGTACATTTAACAAAAAATTTTAAACACAGGTAAAGGAAACTATGTTATTGACTCACATAAAATACAGTCATTAGCTTTAACTTGAGAATTGCCACTTTTTCCCAGCTTCCTAACGGATTTCTCTACTATAGTACAGAGAAGTTAGAATCTGAAGGTTTTCTAATTCTAAATTTTGGACCAGAGGTTTGTTTTGTTTTGTTTTGCTTTGCTTTGTTTTTCCTTCTCCATTTGAAACTTCTCAGCAATAGGGACAAGAATCTTCTTGTGTCTGATCCTTACAGGATTGAATGGGTGGTACTTTTGGTGCTGACCCAAATCACAGTGCTTCCAACGAGTTTGGCAGTAGGGTAGGAAGCCACCAACCTCAAGAAGTCCTAATCCCTTATTTTAGAAAAATGATAGTGCCCCCTCAAAGCTGAAATTCATGTTGATCACAAAAAACTATTGAACTTTAGTTCCGATGCAAGAGGCATAATAATCCAATGACACTGAAGTAGTTTCAATTTTTTAAAACATTACATTGAGCAAAATAGAAAATAAATAGTATTAAGCAAATATTTTGTCATAAGTAGTTTAAACAATCTCTTATTTTAAAAGTGGTATCATTTTACTGAAGGAAAACTAAAAGTCCTCAAAAAAACTGCCACTATCCATAGTTCTCTACCACCTCAGCCTCGGGTTTCCATCACTATGGTGCAGGTCAACAATTATTTATAGTTAAAAGATGTGTCAGTTAGCTCAGCTTACTAAACATCAAAATGCATCCAGATCCCCACTGCTAAAAGCCTAGTTTCAAAAGCTTTTATCTGTTACCAAGAGGCCAAGCATCCAAACAATTGGAACTTAGATTCATTGCAAGTGTGACAGAGGCCACCCCCAAGAGCAGTCACCAGAAGCCACATCCAGGCTCCCTCCAGGCTTCACAATTCTGATCTAATTTCAAAGATTCAGTCCCCCTCACAGCTCTCCTCCCACATAAACCCTTATTCTTATGACTTTTTTTAACCTCCAGATTATCCCCCTTCACCTGAATGAATCACAGAAGGGTGGCCAGAGATAAAGACCAAAAGTCTACAGAAAAGGAGGTCATTGGTGACATTAAGAGATGTCAAAACTAAACAGACTATTATGAAAGATAGATGGAAACTCCTCAATATCATGTACTTGAAACATCAAATTTGCAGCCAAATATTATATGTAGATCATGCTACAGACAGCTGTATCTGATTAATTTTCATTTTAGAATTCACTCAATACCAGGGTCAAATATGAACTATTAGTACTGGTTTGATGGTAACTTTAGCTCATCACTGTTCTGTATGCCTGTAACTGTTTTATGCATATTACATGGTAGATATCTTGAATGTTTAGATCCTACTTTTGTGTCCCCACTGCATTTAGCAGAAAGACATGTACCTAGATCTCCATGTCTAGACAGATGGTCAATAAATTCTTGTTAAACTAGAAGAAGCATGATAGCAATTTCTTCTAATAGTAAGTGTAGAAAATATAAAGCCTGGGCATTACATCAGTGAACCAGTTACATCTCTGCAGTGTTTGAATTTATAAAAGACTGTCAATCAATAATCCAGCTTCTGGTGACCATAGCTACTTCTACAGGAACATAAATAATGAATTTTTGCATTAATAAAGCAACCTAGTTAATTAGAATAAAATAATTCATTCATATGCTCAACAAATAGTTATTGTCTACCACAGGCCAATAGGGAGCAAAAACACAAATTCCTGAAGCCTTGGAGTTTACACTAGTATGAAGGAAACAAATGATGAAAAATAAAAATACTCAAAATAGATCACGATAATGCTAAGGAGAAAAGCAAGACAAGGAATAATACTATGGAGGATTACAACTTAGAGTGGCAATGACAATGCCTGAAAGAAGTGAGGGAGTGAGCCAACAAATGCAAAGGCTCTGAGGAAGATGGATGCCAGGCATAGTCAAGGAACATCCAGGAAGCCAAAGAGTGGCAGGAGCAATGTGATAAAAGGGTGGAACAGCAGGAGACAACTTCAGAAATTTGGGGGAGAGGACATTTTAGTTCAGTATGCAAACTTAGAATTTTACCCTGGGTTGGAAAGAAAACAGAGACTTATGACAGAGGTGTGATATGATATGTCTTATATTTTTAGAGAGTCCATCTAGTTGCTAATTTGAAAATAGACCAAAGGCAAACAAGAGTAGAAGCTGCAAAAGCAGTTAAGGGGCCATTGCAAAAATCCAAGCTGAGCTTATCGTACCCTGCACCAGAGTAGTAGCAATGGAAGTGGTGATGAGTAGTAGAGTTACAGGTTCATTTTGAAAGTTGAGTTAACAAGTCCAACCGTAATTTTTTCAAACCCTTATGTCGAGGATTGACTTTCAAGAGATTACAGTGGAGGAGATGCTTGCTATATATGACTCTCCCAACCCAGAAGCAGGTTATCTAAAAATCCCTTAGAACCAGCTTAAATGGTTTAGCAACAGAGTTGCTGAGTGCTTGAATGTGGATTGTAAAAACTTTTGTCCATAGCAACTGGAAGAATGGAGTTGACACTACTGAAACTGGAAAAACAGAGAGGGAAGCATGTTGAAACAGGAAAATATCAGGAGTTCCATTTTGATATAATAAGTTTGAAATGCCTATTAGATGTCTATGTGGACATTTCAAGAAGGAATATACACATGTAGATTAGAGAAATACAGTCTGAACATCAGATCACTTATTTCAAGCTTGTCCAACCCACCGTTATGGGCCACATGTGGCCCAGGACAGCTTTGAATAAAGCCCAACACAAATTGGTAAACTTTCTTAAAACATTATGAGATCTTTTTTGCCATCTTTTTTTTTAGCTTATCATCTATCATTGATGTTAGTGTATTTTATGTGTGGCTCAAGATGATTCTTCTTCCAATGCAGCCCAGGGAAGCCAAAAGATTAAACACCCCTGATTTAGATCAAGCTCTCTAAAAGTAGAGCCTTTGGTGGAGGTAATTGTGCAAGTGATTTTTTTTTTAAGAATTGCTTTCAGAAGAAACCTGTAGGAAATTAAGAGACATAAGACAAGGAGGGGAAAGAAGCTAGCCTAGAAAAGAGAAAAGGGAGGGGAAGAGAAGGGAAGGGAAGAAAAGAAAAAAGATTTGGGGATTAATATAGACTCAATTGGATATTATGGGGATATCTGGAATGCAGATTGCTGGAAACTTGAACCCTTAACTTCTGTCAAATCTTCTTTAGCAATAGAGGCATCTTTTTCTTCCCTTATCTGAGAAAGGTGGTCACCCTTTCCCCTCCGAACCTGTAATGTTCTCCCCTCTAGCAGTTTCATTGCATGGCATTGCTGATCCTACTAATGGCCCACCTCAACTCCTTTCATTGCTTCTAGACCTATTAATATAACCAGACTCAAATTCTAGCAAGTCCTGCAGTGTAAGACACAAATTGTGACCCATGAGAAGGTGTGATACACATCAAAATCCTAAGAAGACTCAAAGGGTGCATACTCGTACATTAGTAAATGTGATAGGTATTGCCAAATTGTCCTCCATAGAGATTGTACTAATTTATACTCCCATCAGTAATGTGTAAGAGAACATGCATCCCCAATAAACTGGGAAAAAGAATATTGTCAAAGTTTAGAAGTTTTGCCAAATGGACAGTTAAAAAATGGTATCTCAGTATCACTTTCATTTTTACTTTTCTTATTATAAATTAGGTTGATTATCTTTGTGTATTTAAGAACCATTTGCATTTCCTTTTCTGTGAATTATGAATTTGTATTATTTGGTTTTTCTCTTTTCCTTTTTGGCTGTTGATCTTTTTCTTATCATTTCTAAATACAGATATTCTTCGAGCTTGTTACATTATTTGTAAATTTCTTATAAATTTTTACTGTGCAGAATTTTTTATTTTAATTGATCAATCTTTTATGAGTTTAAAATACTTTCTACACCCATGGTTTTAAAAGAATCCTCATCCTTCAATATTTTTCCATCAATTGCATTGTTTCCTTTATAACATTAAAATATTATATTTGATCCACTTGAACTTTATACTGCTATATCATTTGCAGTAAGCCAGCACCTTAATTTTCGTTTTCAGATGGCGATCAGGTTATCTCAATATCAGTTACTAAATGATTCATTTTTTCTAATTTGAAATCTTGTTTTTATCTATATTGAATTTATACTAAATTCCCATATTACATGTATTCATTTTCTGGACTATCTATTCTACTTGGGTATAGTCACACACATTTTTAAAATTTTGAGGTTAATATCATATTTTAGTATATATAATAATAGAGCTTGCTTACTTTCATTAGTTTTTTAGGGAGTAGGGGCTCCTTCCAATTTCCATAATAACCTTATAATACATTAGTCTTGTTTTTTATAGGTTTAAAAAGAGAGTGAACCATTGGCTATGAGTATATAGTAAAGGTTTTTTAAGCCACTAAGTGTCAAGATAATCTGTTGTACAGCAATAGGAAACTAATACATGTATACTAAGGGGGTTTATATTTCAGGGTAAGTTTCTTTTTCTACAGGAAGTGTACTTTGCTGAAATTTTAGCCCTGCCACCACTGGGTTCTCTGACTTCTCTTCAAACTTCTACTTTTCACTTTCTGTATAGAATCTACCTGATCTCATCTGAAATTGGTAATGATTTCACATAATTTGAAATTTGTGGATTATGTGTTTTGTAGATTCACTGAAAATGACATTTTCAGAGTCTTGTTGCTTTTACATAATTTCCAGGGAAAGAAAGGAAAAACTACTGACTTATGCAGCAGTGTTTATAGCAGAAGGCTTATTGTTATTTTAATTTGCATTTCCACGATCAACAGTGATGATAAGCTTCTTTTCGCATTTTACTGGGCAATCTGTAATATCTATTTTTCTCATTTAACCACCATTCTATTAGTTTGTATTTTTCTTATTGATTTGTAGAAGCTCTTTGTATATTAGAGATCTTAGCTTTTTATCTATTAAAAATATTGCAAATATTTCCTGGAAGTCTGGTGTTTGTCTTGTAAAAATTGAAAAGGACTTCAGTGATACCTATATTTGCAGTAGCTTTTTATTTTTTTAATTTTTTTAAAGATGGCGACTGGAGAGGAGGTCCCTAAAGCCTCTCCCAGAAAACACAATTTAATGGCCACCCAGGAGCCAAGAAAGAGGACCCTGAGTGACAAAATGGCAGCTGAGATATCCACACATTGCAAGTAAACACCTGAAGGTTGGAGAGAAGGGGGCAAGCGAGAGAGAGGGGAGGGAGCAGAGACAGATGGCAATAGAACCTGATCGTGGCTGACTATCCAGTGCAGCACAGTGCACGGGAGTGGGGAAGACAAGAGGCGACAAGAAGAAAAGAGCTAGCAAAATAGCAGAACAGTGGGAGACTATAGGGGAGCTGGGCTGCGGAACTGGAATTTTGGGTGGCAAGTTGGGGACAGAGCTTGGGAGCCAGCCTCTGGAACTTTTGAGAGGTAGCAGGGCTGAGCGAGGACTCTGAACTGCAGAGATGACACCTTGGCTCTCAGCTCCCTGGGGACTCACAGCGCAGGTGGGCATGGCTCCTGCGCATGGCTGTGGCTCCCGATTCCAGCCCGCTGCAGAGAGGAGCCGGCTGCCATGCGGGTGCACATTGCCCCTGCGTGGGGCTGCGGTTCCCATTTCCAGGCTGCTGCAGAGGCAAGTGGGCTGCCTTCCTACCTCCAGGTCAGACTCACAGCTTCGTACTTGTGCACGCGCTTGCCCATGTGCCCCTGAGTCCTAAAAGCAATGCAAGCACACAGACTCTGCCCCAACATCTGGCCACAGAAGCAGGCCCGGGAAGAAAGGCGGATTAGATAGCATTCACCCCAGCCAGCAGGAGCAGCCTCAGCTCACATCACCCAGCTTCCCTAGCATAGGGAAGAAGGTGGAGCTGCCCCAGAGTGCCTTTTGTTGACCTCTCCCCTTTCCTACAGCCTCCACAACCAACTAACTACAGGAAGCGGAGGGATCACGATATATGCGCACTGCCTCCAAACGTAGTAGGAGACCAGAAATAAGAAATAAACAACCTCCCTCTCTCCCAAAACTTGGCCCCCAGTGCCACCTCATGTCTGCCCTACAGCAAGACACCACAAAAGTACTACCAATCTGGGCTTCTGGGCACTACTACTGAACATAATGCCCTCATGTCAAAGAGGAAGAACCCAGCAGACAGGATGAATTCCTTAAAAACTAAAACTCCTCAGAAAGCACATGAAATTTATCCAGAAGACAGCTCCTTAGACCTAGAAGTTTCTGAACTAAGAGACAGAGAATTTAAAGTAGCCATTCTAAAGGCTCTGAGAGAAATGAAAACATACTGGCAGAACACCATGGCTGAGATGAACGACATAAAAAAGGAGATGAATGACATGAAAAAGGAACTCTATGAACAAAAGGATCAATTTAACAAAGAAATTCAAAACATAAGGAAGATCGAGATGGAAATGTGAGAGATAAATAATACAATAAAAGAAGTGAGAAATTAAATAACTGCCATAGGAAACAGGGCCAACCAGATGGAGGAAAGAATTAGTGATATCAAAGATCAGAACATGGAAACAGCTCAGAAAGAGGAAGAGAGGGATTATAGAACCAAAAGAATTGAAAGAACTCTGCAAGAACTATCTGGCTCCATGAGACAAAACAACATCAGAATAATAAGATTAGAAGAAGGGGCAGTGCATACTACAGAGAATATACTCAAACAAATAGTAGATGTGAAGTTTCCAAACTTATGGAAAGATCTGGAACTCCAAGTTCAAGAAGAAAACAGGTCCCCTAGGTACCTGGACCCTAACAGATCTTCTCCAAGACACATGGTACTAAAGATATACAAAACTAAAGATAAAGAGACAATTCTCAAAGCAGCCAGGAAAAAAGAATTATAATCTTTAAATGAAAACCGATCAGGCTGGCATCACATTTCTCGGCAGAAACTCCGCAAGCCAGGAGGGAGTGGAATCCAATATTCACAATTTTAAAAGAGAGAAACTTACAGTCAAGAATAAATTATCCAGCAAAATTATCTTTCAGATATGAAGGTGGAATAAAGACCTTCTCAGACACACAGAAGCTGAGGGAATTTGTCAGCACAAGGCCAGCACTTCAAGAAATACTGAAGGAGGTTCTTCAGCCTGAAACAAAACATCTGGAAAAACGGAACGAAGTTGGGGCAACAAGAAAGAAACAAAAATAAAACAAAAACAAACAAATAAATAAGTAATGGCCATAGGAAATCATCACATATCAATCATCACTCTAAACGTTAATAGACTGAACTCACCAGTAAAAAGACACAGAGTAGCAGACTGGATTAAAAAACAGAACCCATCCATATGCTGTCTCCAAGAGACACACCTCATCCATAAGGACAAACACAGACTCAGAGTGAAAGGATGGGATATAATACTCCAAACAAATGCTAACCAGAGAAAAGCGGGAGTTGCCATACTGATATCTAATAAATTCAGGTTAAAAAGATAGTAAAAGACAAAGATGTACATTACATAATGATAAAAGGCACAATACAACAACAAGAATATTTGACACTAATTAATATATATGCTCCCAACCAAGGTGTACCAAAATATACAAAGAAACTACTAACAGATTTGAAAGGAGAAACTGATGAACACACAACCATTGTGGGAGACTTAAACACCCTGCTAACAATCATGGACAGATCATCCAAACAGAAAATAAATAAGGAAATATCAGCTCTAAATGACACATTAGAGCAATTGGACATAATTGACATTTACAGGACACTTCATCCAACAAAAAGAGACTATACCTTCTTTTCTAGTGCACATGGAAAATTCTCAAGGATAGACCACATGCTGGGACACAAAGTAGCTTCAGCAAATTCAAGAAGATCCAAATCATACCAACTGTATTCTCAGACCACAAAGCTTTAAAATTGGAGATCAACTGCGAAAGGAAAGCACAAAAAACCACATATACATGAAGATTAAACAACAGCTTATTAAAAAAGGACTGGATAAAAGAACAAATAAAAGATGAGATTAAAAAATATATAGAAACTAATGACAATGAAAAAACAATGTATCTAGGGTGATGGAAAGAGAGGTCACATTGGGTGGTGAACTTATTATACATCAAGTTGACAATGCACTGTAGAATTGTATGCCTGAAACCTATGTAATCCTTGCTAACAGATGTCACCCCAATAAGTCTAACAATAAAAATGAATTAAAAGAAAGAAAGAAAAAAACAATGTATCATAATTATTGGGACACAGTGAAAGCAGTAATAAGAGGGAAATTTATATCACTACAGGCCTATCTTAAGAAACAAGAAAAATCACAAGTAAACACCTAAGCATCCCATCTTAAAGAACTAGAAAAAGAAGAGCAGACAAAACCCAAAGTCAGCAGAAGGAAAGAAATAATAAAAATTAAAGCAGAGCTAAACCAATTAGAGAACAGGAGGATGATAGAAAAATTTAATATTGCGAAGAGCTGGTTCTTTGAGAAAGTCAACAAAATTGACAAACCCCTGGCTAGACTAATCAAAGGATGAAAGGAAAGGACACAAATATTCAAAATTAGAAATGAAAGGGGAGAAATTACCATTGATACCACAGAAATACAAAGGATTATAAGAAAATATTATGAAGGACTTTATGCCACGAAATTTAACAACCTAGAAGAAATGGACAAGTTTCTAGAAATTTATAGCCTACCTAGACTGAATCAAGAAGAACTGGATAATTTAAATAAACCAATCAAAAGCAACAAGATTGAAATAACTATCCATAATCTCCCTAAAGGCAAAAGCCCTGGACCAGATGGTTTCACCAACAAGTTCTACCAAGCATTCAAAAAAGAATTAACACATACCCTCCTCAGACTCTTCCAAAAAATTGAAGAGGAAGCAATACTTCCTAACTCATTCTATGAGGCCAACATTACCCTAATACCAAAGCCTGGCAAAGACAACACAAAAAATGAAAACTATAGACCAATATCTCTGATGAACACAGATGCAAAAATCCTAAATAAAACATTAGCAAATAGAATACAACAATGCATCAAAAAGATCATACATCATGATCAAGTGGGATTCATGCCTGGAGCACAAGGATGGTTCAACAGATGAAAATCAATCAATGTGATACACCACATAAACAAAATCAAAGATAAAGTCCATATGGTCATATCAATTGATGCAGAAAAAGCTTTCGAAAAGATACAACATCTATTTATGATCAAAACACTAAATAAAATAGGTATAGAAGGAAAGTATCTCAACATAATAAAGGCCATTTATGACAAACCCTCAGCTAACATCATACTGAATGGGGAAAAACTGAAGCCTATTCCCCTAAAATAAGGAACAAGACAGGGATGCCCCCTGTCACCACTGATATTTAATATAGTACTGGAAGTTCTAGCCACAGTAATCAGGCAAGAGAAAGGAATAAATGGTATCTAAATTGGGAAGGAAGAGATCAAATTGTCACTATTTGCAGATGACATGATCCTTTATATAAAAAATTCCAAAGATTCCACCAGGAAACTATTAGAAACAATAAATGAGTATCGTAAAGTCGCAGGATACAAAATCAATGTACAAAAATCAACAGCATTTCTATATACAAACAACGAATCCTCAGAAAAAGAAACAAGGGAGTCAATTCCTTTTGCTATCACAACAAAAAGAATGAAATACATGGGAATTAACTTAACAAAGAACATGACAGACTTATACATGGAAAACTATAAGACACTTTTGAAAGAAATTGAAACAAACTTTAAGAGGTGGAAAAATATCCCCTGTTCATGGATAGGAAGACTTAACATTGTTAAAATGGCCATTCTGCCCTAAACAATCTACAGATTTAAGGCAATACCCATTAAAATCCCACAATCATACTTTCGTGAAATAGATAAAAAAATTATCAGATTTATACGGAACCATAAAAGACCTCAAATTGCCAAAGAAATACTACATAAAAAGAATAAGGTTGGTGGCATTACATTCCCTGACTTCAATTTATATTACAAAGCATCGATAGTCAAAACAGCTTGGTACTGGCAGAGAAACAGAAATATAGACCAATGGAACAGAACTGAAAACCCAGAAATAAATCCACAAATTTATGGACAAATCATTTTTGATAAAGAAGCAAAAAACATAACAATGGGGAAAAGACAGCCTCTTTAGTAGGTGGTACTGGGAAAACATATGCAAAAGAATTAACCTGAGCTGTGAACTCTCTCCATGTACAAAAATTAACTCAAAGTGGATTAAAGACCTTCGTATCAGACCTACAACAATAAACTGTATAGAAGAAAACATTGGTACTAAACTTATAGACCTAGGACTCAAGGAAGACTTCATGAACCTGACCTCAAAGGCAAGGGAGGTAAAAGCAAAAATAAATGAGTGGGATTATATCAAACTAAAAAACTTCTGCACAGCAAAAGAAACCATCAACAAGGCAAAGAGACAGCCAACTGAATGGGAGAAAATATTTGCAAATAATGCATCAGATAAGGGTCTAATATCTAAAACATATAAAGAACTAATAAGACTTAACAACAAAAAAACAAACAACCCAATTAAAAAGGGGGGGAAGCTAAATATAAGGTGATGGAAAGAGAAGTCACATTAGGTGGTGAAATTATTATACAACAAGTTGACAATGCACTGTAGAACTGTAAGCCTGAAACCTATGTAATCCTTGCTAAACAGATGTCACCCCAATAAGTCTAACAATAAAAATGAATTAAAAAAAAAAGTGGGCAGAACTAAACAGACACTTCTCCCTCGAAGAAATTCAAATGGCCAGCAGACATATAAAAAATGCTCATCCTCATTAGCTATCAGGGAAATGCAAATCAAAACCACAATGAGATACTACCTCACACCTGTGAGAATGGCTGTTATCAACAAGACAAGGAATAACAAGTGCTGGAGAGGATGTGGAGAAAAAGGAACTCTGGTACGCTGCTGGTGGGAGTGCAAACTGGTACAACCACTGTGGAAGGCAGTGTGGGGGTTCCTCAGAAAATTGGGAATGGAGCTACCATTTGACCCAGCAATCCTCCTTCTGGGGATCTACCCATAAAACTTGAAAACCTTTGTCCACAAAGACTTATGTACCCCAATGTTCCTCACAGCGCTGTTCACAGTGGCCAAAACACGGAAACAACCAAAATGCCCTGCGACAGATGTCTGGATAAAGAAGCTGTGGTACATATACACACAATGAAATATTACTCAGCTGTAAGAAAAGATGAAATATTGCCATTTGCAACAAAATGGATGGACCTGGAGATCATCATGCTAAGTGAAATAAGCCAGACAGAAAAAACAAAGAACTGTATGACTTCACTCATATGCGGAATATAAAACTGAAAGCAGCAAAGAAAAAAAAAATGAACAAACAAACAAATAACCCATGGACACAATCAATAGTTTAATGTTTATTTGAGGATGGGTAGGTGAGGAAGGGGAGAAAGGTGAGTGGGAGGGAGAGGAGGAGGGGAAGCTAAATATAAGGTGATGGAAAAAGAAGTCACATTAGGTGGTGAACTTATACAACAAGTTGACAATGCACTCTAGAATTGTACACCTGGAAACTATGTAATCCTTGCTAACAGATGTCACCCCAATAAGTCTAACAATAAAAATGAATTTGAAAAATTTTTTTAAAGTTTTTTTGTAGTCAAATTTACCAACTATTTCCATTACTTGGTACTTCAAGTCTTTCTTAAGGAGGCCTAAGTAAACAAAGCTTCTCTGGTTTGTGGGAGCTGGAGGACATGTACATAATCTATGACACTCAAAAATGTGAGTTGAGAACAGTCCACATTCATGTAAAATTTAAAGGCAGTATTTTATCATATAACATATGGGAAATGTTGAATTATTAAAAGAGGGGGTTTAGAAATTAAATAACATTTAGATTACAGATCATCTGTCTTCAGAATTTATCTGAAATTTATCTATCTGTAACTTATGATAAAATGTAATCTCTCACTTTATTTTTATCGAATTGTCATACCAATATGTACTTATCTATTCACACATCCATACCACACTGCTTAAAATACTCTAGCACTAAAGTATCCCAGTTCTATCATTTCAGTAAAGTCTGCTAAGCCTTAGCTTCCACTCTGCAGTATGGTTTTAAGAATTAAGTAGATAAAGGATTTAAGTAAATGAATTGTTTAGCCCCATGCCTCACACAAAATAGGCATTCATAAACAATTGTTAAAGCATGATGAAATTAGACTACAGGCAAACATTAATGATAATAAGTCACTAGGTGTTTTTAAAATACAATAAACCCTGCTTCTCTTTTATTTTTCCATGTATTCAAGCTTCAAGAGGACTTGTCTCTGTGAAGAGAACGTTCCCATTCTGCTCTCTTAGGCTAATGATGTGACAAGTAGAAGGAGCAGAATCGCTTACAGAAGGTTCTCTGTAATGGAGGCCAGGTTCAGGAACAAAGTGGAAGAAATGGCTATTCACTTGGATTCCCACAGGAAGGAGCTAAAGCTTATTGTTCACAGTTGCTTAGAAACATGTAAGTGCTTAAGAAGAAATGAAAGTCAAGGCATCGCAAATTCAGGCAAATTTCACTCTCACTTACCCATTTATTATTTCTACATTGTGCATAAGTAAAGGAGAAGTAGAATTAAGTTTGACCTCCAAAAATAACCCAGCTAGACAATGGAGGGAATACAAATCAAACTTAAGTATTAAAACACAGTAAATATAGGTAGATAAATATATTGACAAAAGGACATTTGCTTACATCTGAGTTGCAGGTGCAATAGATTCATTCTGTTCAATGTAGCAAGTATTCGTACACACTTCAGGGGACACATAGAGGACTGTGAGGCAGCCCACGACTTCAGGAAGTTTAAAATGTACTAGGGAGGAAAAACAAGTGTACAGATGTATCACCACAAGGCAGAATTCATGTCACAACTGAGCACCACCCCATTTATATGTCCTTGAAGGTGAGAGAGATGAAGGTTGGGAAGTGGGACATCCAGAAAAGCTCCCTGAAGAGGAGCCATTTGAATCAATCCTTAACAGTTAAATAGGGGGAAATAATTAAGCAGGATTTTGACAGATGTGAGCATAAGAACACATTTCAGCATGTCAGGGAGGAAGTTCCAGGTGTGTCCAAGACAATAATAATCCAAATTTTGCTGCAACATAGAATTCTAGTAGAAGGGAAGTGGTGAAAGATAGAGTTATTGTCATATTTTGGAGGTCCCTGAATTCTGAGTTTAGGGGCTTGTGCTTCATTTGGTAAGTACTGAGAGGTGATGAGGGTGTGGGTGAAGTGGTCATAGTCATACCTTCAGGACATTAATCTGGTTATGGTAGTTTGGATGGGGGGGTTGGGAGGGGAGATGCAATGAAGCAAATGCTGAAGAAGAAAGTTAAGCAGTCCAAGTAAAAGAAGGGGATAGTCTAATCTAAAATAGGATCCACAGGAATGGGAAGAAAGGGAGAGATAACAGACATAGCAGAGGTAGAAATTGGAGACAAATTGATGATTGGGTGGAATGGCTCAGCTGAGAGTGGGGAGTGAAAATCATCTTAGAGGTTGTGAGCCTGATTCACTGACCGTCAATAATAGAATAGAATAGAGCAGTGGAGGAGCTGTGAGGGTGCGGGGGAGACAAGGAGGAAGAAAAAGGATGACAGCTATTTTCAACTTGCTGAATTTGAAGTGCTCATGGTACCGTCAGGTGCACATGCCCAGCAAGGGAAAGAAAAGACAGGGTTTGAGTTTTGAGGAAGGTCAAGGCACTGGTAATTATTTACATGAAGGTCATAATTGGAGCTAGGCGAGTAGATGTAAACACAAAGGAAAAGGAGCAGATTAATCTCAAAGAAAGAAGCGGGCTGGCTAAGGAAAGAGCCACGGGCAGGAGGATGAGCAGGTATGAGGGAGACACAAGAGCAGCAGAGCAGGGAAGAAACAAACCCCAGCGCAGCCTCGCAGGGGCCTAGAGAAGAAGGCCTATCAGGAAGACTCGTGGATGGGCACCTTGGAGTGGTATTTACTTTCCTTTTTAAAAAATTTTCTACCAAGATCAAGTATTACTTTTGTAAAAATATTTTTAATCAGTTCATTTTTTGAGAAAAATTTGTAATCAAAAGAGGCAAATACTACAGAGACACAGGAGGACGAGGGCTAAGGCTGATAACGCACTGAGGAGGTGGGAACTCATGTGAGTCCTTTAGAAACACATTTCAACAGAATGGGGAGAAGAAGGGGATTGTAGGTGGCCAAAAGGGGGTACTCTCGGCAAATGACTGATTAGCAGGATGAACACTTGAGGGGATAAGAGAGCAGAGGGGATTTTTTTCAGAAAAAGTTAAAAGGAACATTTGTTGAAGAAGGGAGGACAGTGAAGAGGGAAAAGTTGAAGATTCATGTAGAAGTGGGACTCCTTGACTGAGCAGGGGACAGACAAGAGGCAAGAAGGTGTGGAACCAGGGATTCACACACGTGAGCCTTGAAAAGCCAAAAGCGGGGAGCTCCCTTCTACTGCAGGAGGGAGGGGAAGGGGAAAGAGGAAATGAGGCTGAGAGATTTTAAAGTGAATAGAAGGAAGCTCAAGCATCTCAGTTTGAATAATTCAAGAGGTAAGCGAGCTTCAGGAAGTTTGAGAAGATCTGTGACAAGCAGAAAAGCATCTACACACTCTTCACCAAACCATGCTAGGGGTCTTTTTCATACATCTCAAGGGTCAAACAAATGTGGAGGAAACTCTCCATGTCAACATTTTCAGTAAATCCCAATATCAACTTAATAGAAGTTATATCAAATCTGGGTTGGTGGACCTTAACATTGACAAAACAGACTGGGCTACTGTGGAGAACATAAACAACATGCAAATCTTCAGAGGGGTCTCCAAATGTCATCTGCAAATATACAAATCCCAGATTACACACACTGCCACACTCATGCACACATTACAACACATACTGTGAAGAGAAGACAGAAACCAGGGATTCCTGCATGGACGGACAGGAAGTCTCACTGCGGAAGATGGCTGGGAAACAGGTAAGGGATAAAAGAGAAAAGGTGGTTTACAGGACGAAGCCAGAGGACAGCTGAGGCTCCAAAAATCCTCTCTAGTTAATCCAACAGACAAAAATTGCAAAATGTGTCAGGATCCTAGCATACAGTTTCTAGAAGAATAATTTTAAACACCAAGAGATTGATCACAGAAAAAGTGTCCTGATTTTTGGCCACATTAAGTCCCACACGGAACACAAGTCTATCAGTTACACGTTTGCTGAGTGTAAATCAATGGTGCTAGCCACTATTTCAGGATCTTCGATCTCACCTTAAAGTCCTATTTCATTGAAGTTACTTTCTTTATCACGAAATGTGGCAGAGGAAAAGAGCATTAGATGTGGCAAGGAATTCAAAGAAGCAGTGTTCCACTGTGCCTGTGTCTTGTGCATTAGTCTCTAAGGATTTACATCGATTGCACTTCAAGATGCCTCATGCCTTAAGGAGCAGCCCCTCTCCAGCACAGCTCTCAGCCTGGGGTTGCTCAGCAGTAAAGTGATGGGAGCCACTGTGCACAGATAAATCACTGCCTGCCAGACCTAGTACATAAATTCCTGAGATGGGAAAATACCTGCAGCACTGAGCATCAGGGACAGAAAAGAGGAGGTGAAGAGGATGGCAAAGGAGATGAAAGCCAGGAAAGCCTTGATGTGTGCCTGAGCACGGGGGTCCTGAGGGTCCAAGATGGACAGAAATGTCTTCTTGGCATGTCTCCCCAGAGATGTGATGAGCAAACCCATGTCAGTGAGGAAAATAACAGAAGGGACTGTCCAGGTAACAATCTTTAGAGGGAAGTAGAATTTCTCAGATGTTCTCCGGATAGTAATCCCAGTGATATTTCAAGATTGCAGACCTCTCCTTAAATAGTTTGGATATATGCTTTGGTTGCCAATGCAAAATAAGATGGTGCTCAAGCTAGAGAACCCCACAGAGCAGAACCACATCTGTGGAACCCACCCACACACCTTCTGCTTTAGCCAGAGGAAGACAGGGTGAGTGAAGGTGGCAATTTTCATGCAATAGAAGACACTGAGCCAGCTGGAAAACCATCAAGTAGCAGCGTTCAATAAGTCCCACTGGAAGGCTAGGAACTGGAGTACAGGGTTGTATGGGAAGCCCTTTGGATACAGGAAAACATAAATGCTGTTATTGATCACCACCCGCTGCAGACAGAAGTGAGAGGCTCTCAGGCTGACCAATAACTTATCGCAAGGTGACAACGTTCTCTGTAGCGACTACTCCATGCCCACTGCTGCAGTGATAAAGCCATTGCTCACCACTGCCACCAGGCACAAAAGGAATAAAATGATAGCTAAGATGATGGCTGTCTTATCCGTCACTGGGAGTCCTGGAATCATGACCTCCTCATTCATCTCTCCTGTGAACAAGGTGGGTCTCAGGACTTCAAGGTCTATCCCTGTAGGGTTTCTCTGGAAGGTCCTAGATGACACCTGTCCCTCCAGCTTCCCCAAATGCAGGGGACAGGATAGAGGATGCAGGCTATCTGAGAAAGGCGAAGAGGTTCTTCTCAGAACAGATGCAAACATTGTTAAGGCTCAACTTCCTGCCTGCCAGTGAATTTGACCATTCTTTCTTGCCCTACTTTCTGCCCATGTCAACATTGGCATGGATAATACACCGTGCCCTTGCATTCAGCACCCCTTACACAGCAGTTCGTACTTCTCAAAGCTGACACCTAAGACATGACCACACATCTGCTAGCAGCGCCCATGGACAGTGACAGCTCACATCCATTTGTTGATTATTGCTCCCAGGCATTGTTCCAAGTATTTTCCATTGTTGCCAGTTCTCACAATGACCCTAGGAAATAGGTGCTTTTGGGATACCTGTCTTGACAAACAGAGAGAAAACTGAGCAAAACCTCTACTGACAGAGGTTCATTCAAATTCTATTGCTTGTGATAACGGTCATCATCAAATAGAACATAAGGGGCAATTATATACAGCCAGGCAGATGAATTCTTTTATAACATTTTATAAGTGGTAACCTTTAAATGGCATTTTACAGAGGAAACCCGACCAGGACACCAATAAAACCAGTGGGATATGAACGAGGGGTCAGGACAGACTGAAGTCCAAGTTTCACCCCTCATTGTGAGTATTGGGTATGTCAGTGAGCACCTTGTACCTCAGTTTCTCCATCTGTAAAATGTGAAAAGTATCATCTGTTTTAATTCACAGGATTAGACTAGACTCTAAGATTAGAATCTCAGTTTTTAGAGCAAAATAAGACATTAAAATAATTTTACAGATGAAAGAAAAGAGGCATCAAATTATAGATTACTACTCCCACCTGAAGTCACAGTTACCTGGAGGGAAGATGAAGACCCAGACTGACTCCAGTACCAGATATCTTGCCATAGTTAGCAATGCATCTCTTACTCCCACCTTCTTCATCCCTAGCTGAAGTCAGGAGACCAGGTTGAGTCTTGTCACAATCGCTACCTATGGATCTTAAGGCTAGTCATTTAACCTCTCTGAGCCTCTCTTTCTTCACCAAAATATATGGATCACATGTGTGATTTTAGGTAAATAGGGAGGGAGGGAGATAGAACTCCAAATCTCTGCACATCCATAAGAAATAACTAAGGTGGTGATGACAGTTGTTATTATAATGACTATCTTCTATTCCATTCATCTTGTGGTGTCTTCAGTAGTCCAAGGAGAATTCAGGAGAACATCGGGGATGCAATACAGGTCCAGGGAACCAAATATTAGACCATCTGCTTTAACCAGAGGAGGGCAGAATAAGCAAAGTCCACATTTTCCATGGGAATGAGGTTCAAAAAGTAAATAATTGAATAAATAAATAAATAATAAAAATAAATCAGCAATTAGACAAGTGATTATTTACCCAGGTGAGTGTGAGGAGGTTAATACATCACAGGTAGACAGGCAAGCAGAAATCGTTCTGAGATAAATATGTCAATATTGAAGGCTCAGGAGCATATAACACAAGAGTGAGGGAATACTTTACAGTGTGACTAGCACCATACCTTACCAGCTCCATGCACAGAACCCCACAAAGAGAAAACAGAATGCAGAACACTCACCATCTATTTCCAGTTCCCAGTCCAGCTAAAACAAAGGCCCAGGCGGGACTGTTCTTCCAGCACGGAGGCCTAGCTATAGTGAACAGTGTGTTCCTGGGAAAAGGACAGAAGGTAACTAAGCTAACTCAGTCACTCAGCCTTTCTTGATGCACTTCTCCAGGGGGCAGAGTTCCCAACTGCTCTCTTCCCTGCCCCTGTTCTCTGGACAACATTTGGCTGTTTCCTATTGGAACTTGCAGTGATGGGTCAAACTTTGGGCTTACAGCTCTGTAGTTTGGCCAACCACAAAACCATCAACGTGAAAAGCTCATCTTTTCCCATCTATCTCTTACATCTTTAATGGCTCATATAATGGGAAAGATGTGCAGTTAATCCTCAATTCATTTAACAATAATGTATTAACCATCTCCTATAAGTCATAATAACCCTGTGAATGGCATTGGGGCTGCAACAGTGAAGTAGGTATCTGCCCTTACAGTAATTTCATGCACTAATCATAAACCACAAACATTTACAGGGCGTAAACTATGTACAGATTAAGTTAATCCCAAAGGGTGAACAATCATTTGTATTTATAATATGCAATGTGTTTTACAGTGATTATTTTGTTGCTTGTGCTTTTTGTTTGTTGCATTTTGCTTTCTCATATTCAGATTATCCTTCCTAGGGGGAAGCCAAGTCTGAGAATTTAAAATTTTTCACAGCTAATCCTTAGAAGTGTAATCATGAAAGTGATAGAAATAGGAATCCTAAGTAGGTTCTCTATATGGGAAACATTCAACTCAGTACTCTCTGTCTCATGAGAATTAAAAAAGGAAGATTCCCAGGCTGTGGTTCTAAATATTATGTGTCATTCTATTCCCATCCCAAGAATTCTCAGGAGAGTTCAGTAGTAGCAGCAGCAATAGCCCCTTCATTGTGGGACAACAAAGATTTTTTTGTATATTGGAAGGAAGGAGACATGGCATCAGTAAAGGAGGTAAAGATGTGATTATGTCTAGGAAATAAGATAAGTTTGGCTACAGCAAAGGATTCACATGAGGGAATGGAGACATATCAGGCTGATAAGGTAGGCTGAGGAGAGCTCACAGAAATCCTTGAAAGTCAGGATGAGAGATGCAGGGTTGTAATTGGTCAAGATGGAGCCACCAAATGTTTCTAGGCTTTTATGAGTTACTGCTGAAGAAAGGGAAGCTGAGAATATCAACTAATTAAGAACTCCTGAGATAAGCCAACTAGACCCAGCATAACACAAATGTTATAGAACATGAGAGTTCTACTACCATCCCCTTCCCACCCAAGACATTCAATAAAGTTCTGGAGCTCTGCATAAGGGAAAGGCAGTCTTCCAGGTGCTTACAACTGAGTAGAAGACAACCCCCTTATGGCTTAATCCTCAAGGTTCAGTACATACAATTTATTACTGTAGGAAGTAATTAGCTCACTCACGTTGCTGGAAAGAAGAAAAAAGGAAGGAAGGAAGGGAGGGAGGGAGGGAGGGAGGGAAGGAAGAAGGAAGAGAGAGGGAGGAAGAAAAACTATGAACCAGCTTCTATCGCACCTCACCCTCTCTCTACTCTCTGGGAAATGCCTTGTGCTCCTCTCCAGCAATTTGGGAGTCCCCTCTTTTAAAGCCTTCATCATCTTTTTCCAAATGAAAACTTACCTTATTAGCTCATCTCTGCTCCTCTCTTCCTCCTTCTTCTTGCCTAGCTCAGCCTTCAGCTAGCATTATAACATAAAATTTGGGGGCTTTATCTTCCCAAGAATGTTAAACAACTTACCATAAATGCAGTTCAAATTTATGAATCTCTCACAACCATGTGTAGTGCTTTCTCTAGTCTCTTCTAGTCTATTAGTCTCTGTACTTTCCATCAGTAAGAAAGAAAAAAAAAGAATATATATATATATATGAACATACATCTCACCATATGCATATTTATTTCAATTACATGAATGTACTATTTTACTAATGCATTATGTACATCATGAAATATACATGCAAAAATAAGAATTAGAAGAATGAGATAAAAATAAATGGAAATTGAAGTTGCCATGCTTTTCGCCCCACATCCAATGGATTATTAATATTATGCACACACTCTGGGATGCAAATACCCCAATTTGGAGTCTACCATCCTATGCATTGGTATCCAGGGTCCACCTCTTGGGTGAGTGGACAGGAAGAATAGAATTGTCAAAATTAAGAGCTATAGCAAATTTCCTTTGTTTTCCTTCTCTATCATCTCTGTTGGACAAAAACTAAAAGCATTTCCACACCAGACAATTTTCTTTAATTCAACATATATCAAACACACAAAATCATGGACAGAACCTACAGTAGCACAAAACTCATATGCATATGTACCCTCAGAGTTCCATGCGATCAAACTGAAAACACTCTATGGATGTAATCAAACATACGTAGGGCACAAATGAAGGGGATAGCAAATAATGGCAGAGAATGGAAAGAAGGATGTTTCAAATGGGTCAGATGACCACAGGCCAGAGAAAAGAAGATGTGGGTCAATGGAAAGAAGTTCTACTAGACTGAAGTAGAAAGACTGAGCTGAGAGCAGAGCAAGGATGTGGAGGGCAGTTAGTGAGTATGGGGTGGGGTGGGACAATCTATACTACTATTAAAAAAACAGCTTCAGGTCGACCACAGAGACAACTGACATCCATTACAGGTCTCTATAAAGGGCATAAAGATTGAAAAGTTGCTTGGAGAATATTATTAGGGTTGCTCAAGTCGAGAATAAGAGGCCAATGAAAAACATGAGGCCACCACCATCTTAGTCCAAGGTGGTTTGAGACCAAGACTAGAAAGTAGGAGCAGTGGAACCAATAGTAGGAACAAGGAAAGATGGAAAAAGGATTCATGTGGTATAGAAGGAGTGGGAAAGAAAGCAGGAGATGAAAAGAGAGAACAGCACCCAGGCCGTGTGCATTTTTGCCACTCATGGGTTTGTCCACTGACAGTGGGTATTGATGCTGATAACTTGAGACGAATCCCCCTTTGTCCAGAGCTTTCCAAATCCTTGTCTTCAAGGCCTTTCTAAGCTTAGGGTTGCTTATCACCAGGATGCTGGAGTGCAGACTGATACCCACATTAAGTCACCACTTTCCAGGCCCAGTGCTTGATTCTGGATGGTTGTAATTTTCATAGAAACAGTAATCAGGGACAGGAAATACAATGTACAGAAGACAAGGAAGAAGACAAGTGATTTCAGGTCTGTGGTGTAAGCCTGGGTTCTGGTATCACACAGCCCAAGCCTGTGGTTACTCGTCTGTCCCACGTGCCAGTGTAGAGAGAAGAGAAGTGAAGAGGGTGAACACCAAGAACAGGAAGAATGGAATCAATGCCCCAAGTACTACATGAGGTAGGAAAACATGCCAATAGAAGGTCTGTATTTCATCAGCTAGCATGCCATTTTCATGGGAACTCTGGGAGGCACTATCTGCACTAGAATTGTGTTCCAAGTGGCTGAGAAGTTAACTGTCAGACGAGATATGATCAGGGAAGCCAGCAGCAGCCTGGGCTCTGACCAAGAAATTCTCCACTTCAGCCAGAAGAAGACAGGGTGAGAGAAGAGTGAGATCTTCACACAGTAGAAGACAGTGATCCAGGCAGTCAGCCAGGAAGTAAGAGTGTTGATGAAGGTTCAGGGGGTGTTGAAATAGCAAACTGAAACAAAACTCAAAGGAGGCCAGGAGGTTGTTCAGGAGAGCCTGCTCACACTGGCAGAACTGAGGGGTGGCCAGGCAGGCCACTATCATGTACTGTGGAGTGTCCCACATCTCACCGACTCTCTGCCAGGCACAGCAACCACATAGCCAGTCTGTAACACTGCAGTCAATGACACACCAGGAAGGGGGTGACCATGAAGATCACCGTGGGTAAGGAAAGCATCTTCTCCTTGGCTTCTATACCACACTTCTGGGACACATCCACAGGGAAAAACAACCTCTCTGGCCAAACCACTCTCTTTTGAGACCAGAGATCCAGAAAGGTCTCTCCCTGGATTCATGCAAAAGCTTAGCCACCAGCAAACACCTCCAGTCCCCCAGGATTTGAAAAGAGGTACTCTGCAATTTCCCTTAGCCTGCAAATCACTCCCAGCTCTATGAGACACTATCTTTATTTGCATAACCTGTATTTGTCTATTCTTTATCAGAGCTAGATGCAGGAAAAAGAGTCCCAGGCTATGGTTCCAAATGTTACGGTCATCCTATTCCCATCCCAAGAATTCTCAGGAGAGTTCAGTAGCAGCAGCAGCAGTGGGACAACTGGACTCTCCCCTTCACTGTGGGACAACAAAGATGTTAATAGAGGCTCCAGGGTAATTGAAATATCTAGTTTTCACTTTATTTCTTACCTTATTATTTATTTTCTAACTTTTCCTTAAAAGATGCTCGTATGCTTGTTTTCTCCCCTAACCACTAACCTTCCCTGACCCTTCATGTCCTGGGTTAATATTTTATTCCATAGCATTTACACATTATATTAAGGACCACCTCTGAGTGGGTGGAGTAAGAAGTCATCCAGATGCACAAGTCTTGGAAACACTAAGAAAAAGTTTCCTTTTCTTCTCCAACAATCTCTCATGCTGCCTAAAATTTCACTGGCAGATGCTATATTGGACCTCAGGAGTCTCCAGTTAAAATGTGAATTTCCTCAATGTGTTAACATCAAGTCTGTTAGCCATTCACACCTTAATTTCAAAGTGCTTGGCAAACCAAAATTAATCCTTTCCTAAGAAGGCTCTGCAGAAATGAGACAGAGTTGAAGAGAAAGAGATGGAAAGTGGGGAGATGAAATCTCCCATGGGCATCAGACTAGGAACCAGGGAAGCGAGAATGGGTGGTCTCTAGTAAGAGGAGCTCAGAACAGAGCTCTGGACAAGGAGCTCAGTTACATAAAGTCCTCAAGGAGGTAGTGCTTTATGTAAGGTGAGCCACATCCTATAACAGTGCTAAGATAATACTAACCAACCCATTAAATGAAAAATTCCTGCACCTAGCTCTGAACACCTTGTCATTTATAGTGATTTCACACATGTTAGGTTTTGCCTCCACCACCAACCACACACAGTGACACTGGTTCAGATCAGTGAACCCAGGAATACCTATGAACAAGAAAAAAAAAAAGTGAAAAGGCAAAGCGGGAAGAGAGAGAGAGGAGAGCACAAGAAAGCAGAGGTATGGGTGGAGACACAAGAAAGGAAGTCTCCTCTTCAGATATCAAAGATCCTAAAGTGACAGTTGTCCACCAAAACCACTCAAAGATAATGACCTTGCGCACCCCCACCCCCTCTTTATATGATCTCACTCAAGATTCCATAGGTAAGAGGTCTATTGTGAGTGATTAAAGAGAAATAAAAACAAGAATAAATATACACAGTGAAGATTTCAGGAAACAGCGGTTCAGCTACTTCTCAATATCGCACTTGCTTTATTTTTAGTGAACTCTTGAAAAATTATCAAAGAGCAGATAATCTAATCTGATCTCTGGTTTTGCAGCATAGCTTCAGTGGCTTCATATAGTTGTTTAGGTGCTTTCCTCTGGCTTCTTGAACTCAGCAGCAATAAGTGGCTTCAGGGTGTTGCACAACATTTGGCTCTTCTTGGAATCCTTTGGCAAAAGGCCAGCTTCATGTTGTCATCAAGAAGCAAGTTGAGGCCATGCCACACACACCCTGTTGTGGCCACATGTAAACCAAGTAACCCTTGTGTGCTCAGAGGCAACTTTCATGTGACTTGCACAGTCATCAAAGCACACTTTATCATGAAAGTCTTTCCCAAGACTTGTCACTTTCTACAATTAACAGCTCTACAAAGTCAATGCTTTTTGTTGTTTCAGTATTCTTCTATAAGAAGGTTGAAAATGTACCCTTCCTCAGGCACCTGCTCATCCATCTTTCAGTGCTCCACCAGATATGTCTTAGAGAGTTCCCATGTCACGTTCATAGTCAGCCACAAAAAGAGGCCACAAGCAGGACAATGCTTTTAGTTGTTTTCAAGAGTCCTTCCAATATACAACAGCAGTCAAAATACTAAGTGTTCCTCACAAGAGTGTGTGTCACATTTCTCTTTTGTAAGTGTCTCATGCCTGCAAATGAAGCAGATGAATCCTTTCCTATAACACAAATGGTCATGTTTTTTAGGGTGATGCTCGAGTCCTCTGTGAAATGATGCTATTATCAAACCAGTTACAGCAGAAAGTAGAATTCCAAGAAAAGACTGACCTGCACTTCCTTCATTTTGGTTCTCTATGCTAGTAAAGACTTTCTTCGGTTTCTGTTCATGAGTTAGTTTTTGTTTTATTTTTTTCTTATTACATTCAAAAGTGCATTGGGTCATATAAGAGACATGTAAAAATAAATGTCACCAGGGTTTGTAAATCTTGGTGTCTATTCTTTATTGGACCTTTGAGTGACATGTGTGAATACAGTAATCCCCCCTTATCTTTAGTTTTGTTTTCTGCCTGTGGTCAACCATGATCTGAAAATATTAAAAGAAAAATTCCCGAAATAAACAATTCATAAGTTTTAAATTGGGTTCCATTTTGAACAGCATGAGGCAATCTCATACCATTCCACTCCATCTTCCTGACACATGAGCCATCCCTCTGTACAGTATCTCCACCCTGTGTACACTACCTTCCATAGTCACTTAGTAGCCATCTCAGTTATCAAATTGGCTGTCACAATACCACAGTGCTAATGTTCAAATAATCCTTATTTTACTTAATAGTGGCCCCAAAGTCCAAGAGTAGTGATGCTGGCGATTTGGATATGCCAAAGAGAAGCCATAAAATCTATGTATGTGTAGGAAAAAACATAGTATACATAGAGTTCAGTACTGTCTGTGGTTTCAGGCATCTACTGAGGGTCTTGGGACTTATCCACTGCAGGCAAGTGGGGACCACTGTACTTTCACATTTTCCATGGTTCCATCAGGTAACTGATGGTCTGTGCCAGGGAAGGAGAAGAGGAAAGAAATAACAATGTTTTTAATAGGTAGACTACATATAATATAAACTAAATCATGCACAAATCCAATAACCATTTTCATGCAGAATAACCTCTAAATATTTATTTTTCTGTCCCCACAGACCCCTCTCAGTCATATATTCAGGTAAATAATTTTGGATAAAACATTGGACCTAATGGCAATCCAGTATAAAATACAATTTTACCTTTATGAAAGTAAATTTGAGTTTTCAACACTCTCAATTATCAAAATGTGTAAGCACAGTTAAATACTGTTTAATATTTAGGTAAATTTATAGTCTCTCCTTTCAAATAAAAAAACAACATTTTAAAGTTATTTTTATGATCATAAAGTTAGTCTTTAAGGACTAACCTCTAAGAGAGGTTAATTTCATTGCCTTCAATAGCTCAAATGGTGCAAGACAGAGAAAAAAACAATTCTAAAATGTTTTTAATTGAAATAAAATTAGATGGTGGAACGCCTTAAAAACTAACTTGGAGTTCCCTGGTGGTGTAGTGGCTTAAGGCTTCGGCGCTGGCTCTGTCAATGTTGCGGCCTGGGTTTGATTCCCAGTCAGGAAGCTACCCACATACCAAAAAGCAAAAAAAAAAAAAAAAAACAAAAAACAAAAAACTACTTTATGATCACAAAAATAATTCTAAAATGCTGTTTTTAACAATCCTTCCATAATGTCACAATCCCCACTCAAATGTCTAACATCTACTGAAAGGATAAATCATGTTCAACTTCTAAGTCAGTGGCTTAGAAACCATCCCCTCTTCAAACAGAGCAGCTTTGTTTATGTCTGCAGTACTTTATATACTGAGCTTCTGCATAAGATTTCAGTTACAGACTGAAAAACAATAAATAAGTAAACAAATTTAAAACTGCTCCTACATCAAGTCACCAAGAGGGAAGACATCCTGAATCAAAGCATCTTCTTTCACTCCCTCTCCAAAATTCTGCTAAATTAACTGCAGAATTTTTAAAAATTATCTTCAAGGCACCAGTTCACAATAACAGAGAGAAAGAAGAAACAAATAAACAGACAAAAAATTTGGAAAGCTGGAAAACAAATGAAAGAGTGGTCAAAAACTATACCAAGGCTACAAAAACTGAATCCTAAGCAAACAGCAGGAAAACTCAAGAACTAACCTGATTTTACTCAGGATTTCTAGTACCAGGTACCACTGGAGAAAAATTCGTAAACATTGGTTAAAAGTCGTTTAAGATTCAGATTCCCAGATCACTTCTCCCCTTTTTGTATAACTGGGCAACCACTCCTCTTTCACCCTAAGAAAAGACTAGAGGTATGTTCTCCGGAGAGAATAAAACATGATTTCTGAGCTGGGTGTGTATCAAACAAATCCAAGGCCAGAGTTTACTAAAAATAGGAAAATTAGATGAACGCTAACTTGAATTCCAGAACACTGGCACCCACATGTTCACTCTCCAGATAAGAGATAAGTTGATAAGTTTAGTCTTTTCCAAAAATCTGAACATTGCGGGGAAAAAAAACCAAAGACATTGGTATCGCGCAATTCCTCAAATTACTGGCCCAGCCAATCTCCCTCCAGCGAATCTTAAGGTCAGAAGTCCCATGCACTAGTTCAGAGTGTTCAATCAGCCTTTCCATCCCTTACTCAACATGGGCAAAAAAACAAGGAGTTTGGGGCATATTGAAAAAGATGGAAAATAAGACCAAAACAAAGAAACAAAATAGTTACTTGGAGGGAAAAAACAATGCAAGGAGAACAAACTTCCCACCACCACCACCAAATCAATATTCCAAAGAATTAAGTGAATATAACAAAACTATATCAAATAATAGGATGTTGTTAAAAAAGACCTTTCAAAAAAAACTTTTGGTGGGGGGTGGGGTAGTTCCCTGGCTGGGAATCAAACCCAGGCCTCAGCACTGAGAGCACCAAAACCTAGCCACTACATCACCAGAGAACTCTGTCAAAAAAATTTAAAAGGAAACTCTTGGGAATTAAAAACATGGTATCTGCAATTAAAAACTCAATAGAAAAGATGGAATATAAAATTTATGAAATAGCTCAGAAAGTAGAGGGAAAAAAAAACATGAAAAACAAGAGAATGCCAATTCAGGATATCCAATATCCAAGTAATAGGGATTCTAAAAGTAGAGAAATAGGGAGTTCCCTGGTGGTGTAGTGGCTTAAGGCTTTGGCGCTGACGCTGTCAGCGCTGTGGCCTGGGTTCGATTCCCAGTCAGGGAACTACCCACATACAAAAGAAAAAAGAAAGAAAGAAAGAAAAAATAATAAAATTAGAGAAATAATAAATAGTAGAGAAACATCAACAAAACATTAAAGAAAATTTTCCAGAAATAAAGAACCCAGGTTTTCATTGTAAAAAGGCCCTAGTCCATCCAAGTATCTAGTCCATCACCATAAAATTCAGAATAGTGAGCATAAAGAGAAGATCCTACACGCTTCTAGAAAGGGAAAGAGGAAACGGAAGACCAAATTAAAAATATTAGGAATTAGAGTGGTTTTACACTTTTCAAAGGTAATTTTGGAAGCTAGAAGGCAACAGAATAATGATCTCTAACCTAGAATTCTCTAACTGGATACTCAAGTGCAAGAGAAAAATAAAAACTTTTCAGACAAGCCAAGTCTCAAAAGAAAGTTTACTTTTTATACACTTTTTTGGGGGGAGCTCCTGGAGAATATACTCCTCCAGAACAAGTAGGTACTGAGAGAATACCAGATGTATCCAAATAGTTGAGGAAGATTTAGACTACTGATAAAGAGCAAAAGCAAACCAAACAAGGCAATTATTAATTCAACCGAACACAAAAATTTATACAAGAAACAAAAATTGTTTAATTACATGTTTCCATCAAGAATAGCATGTACATTACCATTAAAAGAAAACTTGTTTTTCTACTCACAACAATTCTGACACCAAATGTACATGAGATTGTCCTCACACCAAACAATTCCCCAACTCTCCAGACACCACCTGGGTGTCCTACAGTTCAATTCTGATACTGACTTAAACTCAGCACAGACCCACAGGTTAAGGGCCCAGTCCCACAAGTTGCAAGTTCAGACACCAGTCCCAGATTGCCACCTGTACTTCTGAACAATCAGCTATAACTCGGGGTTCCCACACTCCCCCATCAGGTTCAATAATTTGCTATATCAGCTCACAGAACCCAGAGAAACACATTACTTACGTTTATTCAGATGAACAGCCAAATCAAGAGCTACCTAAGGCAAGGTCTGGAAGAGTTCTGTGCCAGAACTTCTGTCTCTGCAGAGCTAAGGTTCCCCACTCTCAGGCATATGGATGTATTCACCAGCCCAGAAGCTCTCTGAGCCCCTTTGTTTAGGCTTTTATGAGGTTCTATCCCACAGGTATGATTGAGTTACTTGCTGGCCACTAGTGATTAATTCAGTCTCCAGCCCCTCTCCTGGAAGCTGAAGGTGGAGGTGAAAAGTTCCAAACTTCACACCTGGGTTTTTCTGGAATCTCCAAGCTCCCAGCCACCAGTGGGCTAGTCAGCAGTCATTTCCTTAGCATGCAAAAAGGCACTCCTGTCACACTAGAGATTTCAAGGACCTTAGGGGCTCTTGTCAGGAAGTGGAGTCAAAGACCATACACCATTGACCCTTGAACAACACGGGTTTGACCTGCTCGGGTCTGCTTATACACATTTTTTCCTTCTTCTTCAATTAATTCTGTCCGCCATTCATGTCCACGGGTTTCACATACAGAAATTCACCTGACCACTAATAAAACACAGTATTTTTGCATTCTCAACCTCAGATTCGCAACCATGGTTGCCACTGCCGCGGCAGATCAAAAACAGTATTTTCTAATTCTGAACAGCAGATTCTCAACCTTGTATTCCCAACCTTTGATTGAAAATCCATGTCTGGTTGAATCCTCAGATGCTAAGGTTCAATTTTATTTAAGGTTTTGAGGAACCAAAAGTTATACACTAATTTTTCGTCAGTGCCCCTAACCCATGTTGTTCAAGAGTCAACCATACTAGAATAAAAGATGTTCCTGGCACCCCTATCACAGAAGAAATTACAAGGTCTTTAACAGTTCTGTGTCAGGAACCAGAAGCAAAGACCAAATATTTATTTCTTGTTATATGGTAGTCATTATATTTAAACACTGAATATTGCTTAGCCAACACCACAATTAAACTATGTTGAAAAGTGAGATAGAAAGGGTCTGCCATGGGAATGTGGTGAGGGAGAACGAAGTTTTCATACCGTAATAAAAAGGTTGCCCAAGACTGAAAAATCAAATGATACATGCCTGTAACTCAGACACAAAGGCATGATTTCTCTTCTCTCTCTCTCTCTCTCTCTCTCTCTCTCTCTCTCCAGCTTAAAAAAAAATGTCAAACTAATTGTCTTTGGAAAGAGGAGAATGAAAGGAGAAGAGCAAGAAATGTTGTTTTTTGCAACAAACTGGTAGAAATATCTGACTTTTTAACCCTTTTCTGCAACATTTCACTATATCTGAATGAGTATTTCCCTCGGCTGACTGTGATGTGTCGAGTTTACCCCGCGAGTTCATAAAAAGAAAACGCAGCCTAATTGCTGCCTGTGCAGCATTATGCCCTCACAGTGTGCAAAAAAGGGGAAAGGTGTTTGTAGACGAAAACAAACCACGTGCTATGTGTCCTGGAAATCCAGCAATGTGTGTTGCTCCTTGTTTTGAGAATTATGACTCCAAAGTAAAATATTAAAAAATCCTGTCAGTGTTCCAGAGAGGAAGTTTAGGAAAGAAGACATACATTTTTCTGTATTTTTATGTTTTTCAAGAATAAATAACAATACAAAATTTTTATACTTTAATGTAATCATTTGTTTTAATAAAATGTACCATCTTAAATGTATTTAGGTAAAAACATAAATATTGTAATTTTTGTGAAATTGTTATTCAGTGTGAAACTGTTTCAAGGACTTTTCTTGATTTACAAGATTTTTTAATACGGTTTCCTGTGGCTTGCACTGTCAACAAAGACGTTTTGTATGTCATATTGTGTAACATTTTACAATAATTTTTTTATACTATCAATGCCATTAGATTCTAATTTACCTATACTTAAATTTAATTGATGCCACTTAGTATGTTTTGAGTATTTTTTGTTCTGGTAATATAACAAAACTTTAATATAAAAATAATGTCATTTATATACAAAGTAGCTCAAAATGTTATTATTAAATGCATAAAATAGTCAAATATCCACTTTTTATTTTTGGGGCTTTTTGATATATTTTGAAAAAAAAAAAACTTGAAGTCAACACAGTGAAAGGTTTAAACTAAATGCATATATAACTTTGGTGAAATCTTCAGAAAAAAGTAAGAAAGGCGACAAGGAGACAGCTACAACCAAAAACAGTCAGATTATTCTTCCTCAGTTTTTCAATGGCAGTGCCTCCTAGAAGTATACTCATTTTCCTCTTGCAATTAAGTATTGAACTGAAATCTTCCATAAACAGGAACTACAATAATCTAATGTGACTCATAATTTTATTAAAATCTTCCAAGTATGTGTTTTTCTTAATCACTTGGAGGAAGAAAGGGCAGAAGTCAGTATATGAGTCATCTTTGCAAAATGGTTTACTCATCTCACACGCACACACAAAATAATCATAATCTAAAATTTCCATTTTTCAAATGACAAATTTTTTCCTGATTTTTTTCTTTTCACCACTACCCCCTATTTTGTCCTTCTTTGAATCCTTGAACAACCCCCACCCATCATTCATCATCATACACCTTCCCAGAGGCATGAGGGTGAGGGAAGTGTTGATGGGATCAGATTATGAAACACTTCTGAGGAAGAAGCCAAAATGTGCTGACCTATACATACTAGTATGGGTATGGCCGTGTTGGGAATTATGGGTAAAATAAAGAGGCAAACACAGAACATAGCATAGCATCCACTACATTCCTAAAAGGATGTAGAAGCTCACACATTTCCTCTTAAAACAATGTTAAGAAAAGGAGTTAAAAAGCATACCCAATCATCCAGTTCCTCCTGACAATCCCCACAGAAAATTCCCATCATTCTGTCTCCATGTGCGGAAAAGAGGGATTTCAATGTGGCTGCCTGGGGGTTACCAACAGGGTCACCCGAAGGGAAGAGTGTAGAATGGGTGCAGGAACACTGGGCAAGTGTGTGTGGAATCACAGCAAATAGGCACCGGGCGTGTAGGTAGTAGATTAGTGGATTACAGTAGACTGTTAACTGGAATTCAAGCAATTTTGCCAGTTGCTTGAGAGTGCCAATTGCTTGAGTTCCTGTTAATGGAGAATCTCCTTAAGTTTATCCAGCATCTACCAACCCCCATGGGTACCAGTTAGCCAAGAGTCTACTGTACTTAGTTTCTCCCCATGGTAATAAAACAAAAAGGAGAAAAAATATGCTTTTTAGAAAAAAATCACAAGGTATTAAGCAGGCAGCTGTAGGAAAGAAATACATTTTTAACTGAACCAACATTCATTGAAAACCTAACATGTGACTGACATTGTGCTCAGCATGTCTGGATACATCATATGTCATTTAATCTCATTTAATGATGCCAATTTTATTTTCTATTATTAGATACACTGTCTAGATCTCTGGGTTTTTACCTCAGGAAAATACAGTGGGACTGTTGCGGCTCTCTTTTTGCCTTGAATAGAAGTTCAGGACTCCATGTCACTTCACAGTGCTGTCCATTGCCTGGTGGGGCCAAAAGAAACCAGCTTTATCTACTTGCCCTTTTTCAGTGACTGAACCTCAAATTTCTGAACCAAGAATGCTGCTTGGAGTAAGTAGCCAGTGTTTTCTCATTTCCCTGTTTCTCCTCTTCCCCATAATATTTATGAGTATTTACCACCAGGTGGCAATGAGCAAATAGATACACAGAAGCAGGCAAACATTAGAGAAGCTAAGAAATTCTTACTAATGAACAAATCTCAAGTCTTGTAACAATGTCTTCGTAATGTTTTGAAACCCTCCCTACTCTTTCTCTCAGAACATTCTGGTTCATCTGAGGCTTCCTAAAAGGTCTCTCTCATGGAATGGGCACAAAGACTTGGACTAAAGGTCTTCAAAGTTCCCAGCGAGCCCTAGAGTCCTGTTTCTGACTTTTTCTTACCCTGCTGACTCAGTTGCTGTCTGAGAAGTGTTACTTCTTCATTTTTGCATCAGTCTCTCTGGGGAAAAGTCCAGCTTCACCACTTCACCAAGAAAATCACCTTCAAGCTACTCATAATTTTCAATATGCACAACTAAGATACCTCATTAATCAAAGAATCAATCTAATAATAACAGCTTTTGATTATTTTGCTCCTATTCTGAAACTGACATTTGGACAAGTAATGGCATCCCCACCAAGGGGCTGTCCCACCAGAAATGACCCCTCACGATAGAAATTGTGAGTTAAATTACAATAGAGAAAAGAAGTCAGAATCACTGAGGGGGCCTCCTTGGAGGAGTAGGGTGAGTTCTCTGAAATCATGACTGCATGGCCTGTCCTTAGAAGGGCAGGTGATAGGAGGGCTGCATTCCTGGAGTTGGAGGGAGGCCCTGGATCTAGGTTTTCTGAGTGAAGCAGAACCTGCTCTGACACAGGTCTGGGAGCCACTGGGGTAAGAGAAGAAAATGAAACAGAAAGAGCCCTCCTCCAGAGAAGTCATGCCTCATGCCCCAGCTTCCCTGTAAGGGTATCTTAGCTACAATGATTTCAGGATTTATCCTTCCCTGAAGAATTGTTCTGACATACACACAAAAAGACATGTGTAAGGATATTCCTTGCTGCTTTGTTTATACTAGCAAAAATTTAGAGAAAAAAATAAGAGCATAAATGTCATCATTAAGTTACTGGTCCTTAATGAGGACAGTACCAACCCCCTAAAAGATATTTAGAAAATTTATGCAGGTTTTTTAGATGTCACCATCTTTAGGGTTGCTATTGGCATTTACTGGTTGGAAGCCACAATGTTTCACACAATGAAGAAATTTCCCCACCCGGCAAGGACTCTGGGTGTCCTGCCAGACACTCATGTGGGTGGAAACATCTGAGCCAAGAATTTAACTCCACTGTCTATAAACACAAAGTAATTTTTGCACAATTTTAATATACAATGAGTTTTCTAAGGATGAAACCAATAAATAAATTGAGACACTGTGGAATTTTGTTTTGTTTGACTCTTCACCACGAGTTGTTCATCATGCCAGAAAAATCAAGACAATGTCAACATCACTAGGGTATTTAAATCAGCAACAAAACACATCTAAATCTGTGTGCATTTGGGGCTGTGGCACTCGAATCTAAATGTAGGTGCCAGCATCTGTCTGCTTTATGATGTCATCTGCCGCAGTGTGCCTGAGCTATTTATATATCAAAATAGATATTAGTTTATTATAACTTGCTTCTCTTTAAATCTTCATGTTACAGTTAGAACATTATATTGATTTTTATCATATTTTAAGTAAGTTGTATTATTTATGAATTTCATTTCAGAATAGTATGAGAGTATTCCCCAATAATTTTATAAAAGGAGGCCATTGGTCCAGAGTATTTTTAATTAAATAAAATATAATACATTATACAATGGAATACTCTGCAATAGTTTAGCAAGATTCACTAAATCTATACAGACTGATAGAGAAAAATCTTTAAGACACACAACTGAATGAAGAAAGCTGTTTCACAGAAATTTATACAGCATGTAGAGTTATTAGTTACGTAAACATATATACACACAAAACCAGATCATTTATAATATACATAGAGAATGCATGGAGGAAATGCCTGAAAGTTTACAAAATAAACTGATAAGGGAATGAAATCAGGAATGGTAGTCAGGGTAAGTTTGTGCTTTATTTGTAATACTTGAAAATGTACAGGGAGAAAGTATGCAGTTGTTCATTACATCATTTAAAATTCTGAAAATAAAGATTTTGAAAAGGATTGCTGAGTGCAAGAAAGCGATGCCCGAGCTCTCACAGTTGTCACCAGTATTCGTGGCCTGAACTTCAGGGCAGCCTTCTGCAAGAGCAGCCTTGGCACAGAGAGGCCACACCTGGATTTCTGCTTTCTTCTGCACTGCAGACAGGAAGACAAAGCACTTCAACTTGGATCCCAACCTAGTACAGATGAGGCCCTCACTGACTGTGCACCAGTGGGAGTAGGCGTTCCAGCCCAAAGATTTGCCACTCCAGAGGACAGAACAGCGTTTTCACCCTGAGCCATGAAGGAGGCCCTAAACCATCATGCAGCTTTGGAGATTTACACACTAGATACTAAAGTCAGTTTTCTGCAGCCAACAAGATAGGACTGAGCCAAACTGAGCTGCCTCCTTCTGCTCCACATCAAGATTCTATGAAGCAGCAGGAGACCCCAGGTACAAAACAGAAAGGGGGCAGGGGCATCAGAAGGGGGTAGGGAGAATTCTGGGCCTTCTGCCATCACCATAAGGTGGAAAGCTCGATGCACTTTGAAGAAGTGGGTACCTCACCCCACAATCTCCCACGACTAAATCATAGCAGCCTCAAAGATTATGGTCACTGAAGTCACCTCTCCCTGAATCTCACTGGGCTTGTTGTCAATATTAGGTCCAACAGATGGCTTGAAACTCACCTTTGGTAAGGCAGCTACAGTAGTAAAAGAGCACATTTATTTAGCCCAGTTTGGAGGAAGCTGTTCTAAACATAAAAAATCCATTTGTACACAGAAGTCACAGTCATTTCCCCAGGTCCTAATGGCTTGGGGGGCGGGGCGGGGAGCAAATGACACATTATAATGGCACTAGACTCTATGTGCACCACCAGCCTGGTCTGTGACTCCCTACACCCAGCCCTGCTAGGCCTCCATGCCCCAACATAGCTGTGTGGGCGTTCTGCTCCCACAGCTGTGGGCTCCCACTGTTGCTGTCTGTCCTGGCAGCTGCCCATGTCCTCAGGTCACCACCCACACCCTGCAGCTCCTAGACTTAGAGCAATAGTCTCACCTCCCAGGAACATGCTCTTTCCATCAACCTCAGAAAGTAAGGCCTTTAAGTGACCACACCTGTCTTCCTCTCAGGAGGACACCTGAGATAGGTCACTCAGGACACCTGAGAAAGCTTCCTTGATGACAAGACCAGTGTCCCATGAAAGCTCACACACCTTCACTCCCCCCCAAACCTGGATGGAGTTCCCTGCCATCCAGGTGTCCAGTTAGGTGGCATTCCTTATAGCTTCTTTATTTTTTACACAATGTTCCCAGAATCCCCACAACCTAGCCATCAACAACAAGCTCTTCACATAAATAGAGAAAGACAAGCAATAAATGTAGTGAAAGTGTGAGTACTGGTGTCAGACCAGCTGGGTTTGCAGGTCATCTCTACCATTATTAGCTGTGTAACCTTGAGCTGTAAATGAGTATATTCCACAAGGTTCTCATAAAAACTAAATGGCATGTACATGTCATGCTTAGCACAGCTTTGGCTTATATAGGAACTCCATATATAGGGCACCTGGGGAGGTGTGCAGACAAGGCCCACGTTACAACTTCTCTATGTAGTGATGTACATTGTAGAGAACTGTATTCTGATTTATGACAATTAAGTTTGCAAACTTGCCACCATGCACTTACAGTGGTAGCACTTTGCAAACAACTCAGTAATGTTTCATCACCTTGGTATACCTGTATCTCACAGCTGTGTTCATGTCGACGTGTGGCCGAGTGGCATTCATTATTGTTGTTGCACGTTTTTGTGTGCCATTGCAAGTATGTTGGAGCTTGAATTAGAGCAATGAACAAACATTATCATTTCCTGTTAAACTTGGCAAGAGTGGAAGTGAAAGCAGGGACATGTTAGTCCATGTTCATGAGGATGATGCCATGAAGAAAAGGGCAGTGGACAAATGGATTAAATGTTTTTCTGAGGGGAGAAAAAGCATCACTGATGAAGAGAGGTCAGGGCAGCCAGTAATGAGCAGAACTGATGATAACATTGCAAAAATTTGTCAAATTGTGTGTCAAAATTATCAGCTGACTGTGAGAAACATAGCAAACCACATAAACATTGATAGAGAAACAGTTAGAAAAATCTTGGCATGAAAAAAGTGTGTGCAAAAATGGTCCCAAAGGAGCTCATTGATGAACAAAAGCAAAGGAGAGTCAAAGTTTGCCAACACCTTTTAGAGAAGCAAGACAATGTTTTGGGCCATGTTATCACTGGTGATGAAATATGTGCATACCAATACAACCCTGAAACAAAGCATCAAACTGCACAGTGGAAGTCAGCCAATTTTCCACAATCAAAAATGTTCCATTGGTCCAAATTAAGAGTCAAAATAGTGTTGCTAACATTTTTTTATATCAAAGAGATTGTTCCTTATGAATTTGTACTAACTGGACAAACAGTTAACCAAATTTACTATTTGGAAGTACAGAAAAGGCTGCATGGAAGAGTTAGACAGAAATTACCTGAACTGCCTCTTGAGCCATTTTCCTGCTCAAGCCCACTCCTACCTCTTTGGAGTGTACTTTCTCTTCAATAAACTATCTCTTTGTTTCACCTCTAAAAAAAAAAAAAAGGAAAAGAAAAAAAGAAATGACCTGAACTTTTCACCAACAACTCATGGCTCAACAACTCATCACAACAGTGCACCAGCAAACATGGCACTGTCTGTGAGGGAGTTTTTACCCCGTATGCAAATAACTGTATTGGAACACCCTCACTACTCTCCTGATCCAGCCCCCAATAACTTTTTTCTTTACCTGAAGATGAAGGAAACATTGAAAGAAAAACATTTTGATGACATTCAGGGCATCAAGGTTCATACGATGACAGCTCTGACGGGCATTCCAGAAAAAGAGTTCCTACATTGCTTTAAAGGGTGGACTAGGCAATGGCTTCAGTGCATAGCTTCCCAAGGGGAGTATTTAAAAGGTGACTGTGCAATGAGGCATGTAGCACTTTTTCTAGGATGAGTTCGTAAACTTAATTATCAGATCTCATAAATACTGTCTCATTTCTTTGCCTTCTTAGAACACTTCCATGAAGAGTGGGAATTCTTCTGAAATTATGCTGAATTTATTTTGACTTTGTTTCTGGGACTTTCAAGTATTTGTAGAATTATAGATCTTAATACTGGTAGGGCCTTTAAGTGATTATGTGGTCTTGGGCAACTTCAGATAAGATCTTTTTATCCCCAGTCAAAGCCAGAGGAGCTCAGATGACTTGCCTGGGGTCTCATAGCTAACAAACAATGGACCCTCAAAGGCAGAAGGAAGTTAGAAGTTACCCAACAAAACTGGGACATTTGGTCACTTCCATTGCATGTAAGTGTCCATGGTTCTTGGTGTCAAACTCTCCTCCCACTAAGCACCAAGAGAGTTTGTGGACAATAATCATGCTTGTTCATTGCTGTCCCCATGGACCAATTACAATTAATTCTTTCTCAAGTCTTAGTGATAAAGGAAACTATAATTATGATCATGACAAGGTTAATGCCATTCTTTTGTTATGCTATTCATTTTCTTTTTAGTTCTGAGAATTGCAAAATGACAGTGAGGGATGTATTTCAAGCTGAACAGGTGATAAAGGAAGAAGGAGCAAAAACAACTCCTCAACTAGGAAATAAAAAGACAGGTAAAGAACTAAATAAATTTGGAGCCTCTTCTGGACAGAATATACCTTTGGGCCAGCAGGCCAGACCCTGGGAGGATGGTTGAAGATCCTGCCTGAGGGAGAGAGCTGGAGAGATAAGGACCAGTTAGTAATAACCTCTATTTTCAATTCAGCTGAACTGTTGGAAGATATAAAGCACAACCTGTGCCACAGAGCAGGAGCATAAGCAAAACACGGGCTTAGAAGAGCAGATGGCAGGAATAGAACCCATTGAACTTGAGAAAAAGGAAAATATCTGTGTAGCTGAAATTTTCATTCATTTCATTCTCCTCCTAGGTGACAAACAGCAAAATAAAAAGACTGACCTACCTGGTCATGAGTCCTTGGCATCCTATCCTTCCAAGAAAACCAAGGATTTGACTTCAAAAGTTACATGCACCTAAGGACTTAGTTTCTATTTTAAAAAAACTCCATGGGGAGAAGAGGAGGCTACATTCCTTGTCACATCTCACTGAAAATCTTCATAAAAGTCCACTTGCAGTGTCTTGGTCATTTTGAACTAATGTTTTGCTTCCAAAGGCACCTGCCAAATCTTGACTTACTCTCTTGTCCTCTCTCAGACTACCTTCTTCCAGGCATCTCTGGTTCCCCATTTCTCACTTGCCATCACCAACTCCACTTCTCAGTGTTCGCAGCCAGCACACCCAACTCAGCCAAACAAAATTCTGATCAATGATTTCTATCCAATTGGGCACCCAATTTTAATGTGGGAGGGTTTTTCCCACACCACCATGTAATTCTGCAACACCAATGGGGTGGTCCAGAACTCATCTGGAACCTGACACTGTCTTCTCAGAGGCAGCATCACAGCCCACAGGTTAAGGGTTCAGCCCTACAAGACTCCCCCCTTCCTCTTCAGATGCCAGTCTCCAAGTCCAGGTTGTCACCTGTGCTTCTGAGCAACTGACTATAAATCAGAAGTTACCACAATCCCATCCTCAGGTTCAATTAATTTGCCACAGCGGCTCAGAGAACTTATGAAAACTATTTACTCAATAAATTACCAGTTTATTATAAAAGGACATAGCTCAGGAACAACCAGAAGAGGTGCATAGGAGGAAGTAAGGGGAAAGAACACAGACACACTCCACAAATCTCATGTGCTCACCAATCTGGAAGCTCTCCAAACCCAACCCTTTTAGGAAGGCTTCATCACAAAGTCAAGGTTGATTAAATCACAGGCTTCAATGGTTGATTTACCTCAGCCTCTCTCCTTCCCGGAGGCCACATCCCTAAGTTACCCAGGATCTCTCCAGAAGGCACCTCAGTAACATAACAAAAGACACCACTCTCACTACAGAAAATTCCAATGGTTTTAGGAACTCTGTGCCAGAAAATGGGATTAAGACCAAATATATTTTTTTTATTATAAATCACAATATCACACTGATTTACCACCATTATTTTCCCAGGACAGACATTCATTCTAGCACACCTACTTTTACACTAAGATTATTTTTTAAATAAAAAGTACAGGGTTCTCTGGTGGTGTAGTGGCTAGGCTTTGGCACTCTCAATGCCGTGGCCTGGGTTCGATTCCCAGCCAGGGAACCACCAAAAAAAAATAAAAATACGAGTCTACCAATATGATTATGTATGAGTTGGTTAACTTCCTTCATCTCCTGTCTAACCAGTCAACACACCCTGTTATGCTGCTAGTGAAATGTCACTCATATAGCCCTTCCACCCATTGCCATCGTGTAAGCCCTTATTATTTCTTACCTTCACCATTGTCTCTCTTTTTCTCTCCTCCCTCTGCAGTCTTTCCTCCATTGGCCACCAGAGCTCAAAACCCTCATCTGCTTGCTTGGCTCCAAAACTTTGGCTGCCTTCACAGGGATGTAAATATAGCATAAAGCAAGCTTGTCCAACCTGTGGCTCATGAGCCTCATGTGGCCCAGGACAGCTTTGAATGCAGCCCAACACAAATTAGTAAACTTTCTTAAAACATTACAAAAATTATGCATGGACCATTTTTTAACTTACCAGTGATTGTTAGTGTTAATGTATTTTGTGTGTGGCCCAAGACAATTCTTCTTCTTCCAATATGGCTCAAGGAAGCCAAAAGATTGGACACCTCTGCCATAGAGAGTATAGTGAATGATATTATAACAACTGTGTATAGTGCTAGGTGGGTACTAGACTAATTGGGTACTAGAATTAGTACTATGTCTAACCACTATGCTATACACCTGAAACTAATAAAAAATATTGAATATCAACCATAATCGAAAAAAATAAATAATTTTTAAAAACATTGGCTGCCTCCGAGTTACACAGAGAAGAAAGTTCAAAGTCTGTGAGCTGTCAGCAAGGCCGACTCCAGCCTGTCTTGCTGAGCTTTTCTCCTTTCCCATCCTCACTGCTCTGGGTGTTCTGCTCTCCCATTTGTCTGGCACATTCTCTCTTCTCCTTCAGTTCGCTGCCCAAACTCACCTTGTCAGTATAAAATAAAGACCTACTTGGGGGGTTCCCTGGTAGTGTAGTGTCTAGGCTTTGGTGCTCCCAATGCCACAGCCTGGGTTCGATGCCCAGCCAGGGAACTAACCCCCCTCCAAAAAAAAAGACCTACTCATGTAATTCTGTCCCCTTACCCCATTTTAACATTCTCCAGAATTTGTCACTATCTGAAAAATGTATGTTGTTATTTATCTGTATACGCGTACTGCCTGGCTCCTCTCCCTGGAATGTAAACCAGTAAGGCTGGGTTTTATTATTTATGAATTCTATTTTCTTGTTTACTGGTGTCTCCCCAGCACCTAAAACAGTTCCCAGCTCATAACAGGGACAAGGCCCATTTTTGTTGAATAAATGAATAAACTACCTTAGTGAAGACATACCACCAGGCCCAAGGCAAAGGCCACCTTTTTTCCACACTGTTCCTGTGGAAATCAGCCTCCTGTATTCTCATGGCTATTTGCTTCTGCCTCTACCTTAGGCCTTACTAGAGCTGCCTTCCACTTGGGGGCACCCCACCCACCCACCTTCCCACACACACCCACACACACATGCACACGCGTGCGTGCTTCTAGAAGGTAAGTGGACCAATTGCATGTGAAGAAGCCAAGTCTCAGAAAGGTTAATCAAGCTGCCCACAGTCTCATACCTCGGAGGCAGAAAGCCAGAATTCTACTCCAGGTCAATCCACATCCAGAGGCTACTGAACATGTTGGCCGTAAATCTTGGCGCCTCTTAAGTGTCTTAATTTTGGTCAAGTAAATAGCATTTTCTAATAATTATTTACATAGAAAGAAGAGAGGGAGGCTCAGGAAGAAGGAATAAAGAAAAAGAAGGACAGCTGCTGCTTTTTCTCAGTGGGTGCTTTGCCGGGGGGCATAGCAGCTTCAGCAGAAGGCTTAATCAGCATGGAAGCATGTCTAGCTCGTACGTACCAGACGCACTGCAAACGATGGTGGCCCTTTCCTCTCAGACAGCACCACCTCGATGACTTGGAGTCTGCTTTATTTGTGTACCCAGTCCTGAAGGCTGGAAGTAGTACAAGCTGTATGCCTGAAACCTATGTAACCCTTGCTAACAGATGTCACCCCGATAAGTAAGTAGTACAAGCCCCTCATCACACCGTTGCAAGCCTCTCCCTCCTCTGTGTTCCCACCTGCCCATTCCCTTCTCTCCGGTCAAAGGTTAGCAGTACTGGGATGACAGGGCGGGCTAAGAAAACTACTTTCTAGCCTAAAGCCTACCGTATTCATAATAATGAGAATATATATAAATGACCGCCACTTCCATAACATGTTGCTAAATAGTTCCATGCTATTCTAAGATTTTATAAACAGTCATTGTACCTGTTTAATAGCATACCTGAAATCTGCAGTTACACATGCAGTTACCTACTTTTCTCACCAGGTGGCACCAAGATTTTATGACCCACGGCCTGGGTCCCTTTCAAACTGAGGTGTAGGAGGGCCCCAACAGCAGGTGTGCAGTTGAATCAATGAAATTCATCACAACAGACCAGAATTTGTGTCAAGTGTACCAGACAGGTTCGAGGAGTGTTGCAACATAATGGAAAACATTTCGAGCATTTATAAGATTGAGCAGTGTTAAACAAATGTAAATATAATAAACAATGTAATAAAATGAGAATAAACTCTACTGTCTACCTACTTTTAGGCCACCCTGTAGTTGTAATTTCTTAATTAATGTATATATGGTGTGTATACATGGTATATATGTATGCTCAAACGTGTATGCTTCTGTGTGTTTACATTTAAAACAATAACTTCCTTCCTAGAACTTGTTAGAAGAAATTACAGATTCCCCTATTAGAATCCCTTCATTAAAAAAAAAAAACTTCTTCAAAGTTAAATTTAAAAGGAATCAAATGTATGTCCAATTAACAGGGCTCACTTCTACCTTTACGTGATGTTACCTACTGACATAGGAACAGTAACTGAAAACTGAGAGTGAGTCATGCCAATCTCCATCCCAGCGCTCTCTAGAGGTTGGTTTCCAGAACTCCCAACCTAGACTAGCAACAAAATTGTACATTTTTCAAATAAACTCTGTGAACCTAATCCAGGAGACAACGCTGATGGTATCAGCCCTCTCCTCCCTCGTCCTAGCCACCCCAAAATTGACTTTAAAACATAGCTGGTTTACCCCTTTCTCTCTTCCTGCTGTCTAACCAGTAAACATTTTGACAAGGACCAAGGTAATGCTCTTCTCCCACAGGGTTCTGGTGTTCAACACTTGTCTCAACTTGTTCTTGTTCCATCTCTGACGTGGCCCGGTTCAGTGAGCCATGTTTGTTTCCTTCCTTCCTCTGCCTCGAGCCTACCTGCCCAAGCACTAAGGCAGCGTTTTAATATCTCTGGGTAGCCACACTTCCTTCTCACGCAGCCACAAGTTCAGGTAGAAACACAAAGCTTTCTCCTGAGACTCACACAGATATCAGCAGGAGGAATTTTGAGTCACAGACCCTTCGTGGGATGGACACCCTCCACATTTTCATGTCACCATTCCAGAAATCAAATGAAATAATCGGGTTGTGTAATTATTTTATTTTCACTCTGGAGGGAGAACAGTTAAGACGAAGGGTGCAGAAGGTGTTGAGGTGAATGTTGTACCTAAGCACACACTTAGGTATAATGTGTAACCCCAAGCGAGGCTGACCAGACATCCCATTTTAAACAGGACAGAAAATGATACTGTCCCACTTAAAAGAGTACGTGTGGTCAGCCTACTGACACCTTGAATTTAGCCCAGTGAGACTAGGCTGACCATAAGTATCATTTGAAACAGGACGATACTGTTGTTTTCTGTCCCATTTAAAATGGGACGTCTGGTCAGCCTCCCCCAAGCAAATTCCCAGCTCAGCCTCTTGGAATCTCTGGTTAGTGCCAGCAATGATCCCACCTCCTCCTTTTGGGCTGCTACTGTTCATTCTTCAACCTGAGTCTCCTCTGACTGTGGCCCATGCTAGAACGCAGTGCAGGTGCACAGCTTCTCCACCACATGTTTGCCCCAAAACAAACATTGCTTAGGAGGACTTTAATAAATAGAATAGAATGTTAAGAAATAAAAATGTGCAGGGAAAAAATTGCAATACATCCTAGAAGTGTTAGAGTGACATTTATGCCCATAATGCCTCATCATAACAGATCAAGAGTGATTTCTCTTAGCTGTTTTGTTATTCTTCTTTTGCCTCTCCTTGAGACCCAAGCTTCGACCAAACAGCCCTTTTAATTCAGGGGCTGGTGCTACTCAGTGTCCTCCTTCAGCAGACATTCCCCTTGACTCTTCAAGTCTATCTTGCAAAAGAAAAAAACAAACAAACAAAAAAAACCCTGTTTAGAAGAGCACAAAAATGAAAAGGATATATCTGTAATTGTATGGCGGTACCAGGAGCTTTTGTTTGCATACCTTATCACATTTATACTCACCTTGTATACTGCCAGGTAGGTGTTTATCACTGTTTCCCCCATTTTGTGGATGAATGCTGAGGATCAAGAAAACTCGATAATTTGCCCAAGATCACACAGCTATTAAATGAAAACATTAGAACTTTCTAACAGATACCTTTGCTCCTGACATCTCAGAGAAAACAGCAAACTGCCTCTATCTCAAAACAGTCCTATTTCAGGTATGAGGAGTTTGCAGCTATTTAAACAATAGGTGTTTTCCTCTCGGCAAAGTGACTTGGAGGAAGAGAGGGACAAGCAAAGTGGATAGGCGAAGGGGAATCACTGGATCTGGTGGCATTGCTCACAGATCACCTCTGCATTTATTTAAGCAATTAAGGAGCCATGGGGCTAACAAAAAGTCTTCTTTAAAAGCAGAAATGCCTCTGGGAAGATTAAGCCTATTTCAGAGACACCCAGACTAGCCAGATGAACCGCAGGAGTTGCCCAGTGTAGCAATTCAAGTGTAGAATGTTTAACCACAAGTCAAGAGGTCTTTTAAAATAATGTGTTCTTTATACATGGAATAGCATACAGCAATGAGAATGAATCAGCACAAACCACATGAATAAATCTCCCAAACACAAGTAAATGAAAGAACTCAGGCACCAAAGAATACTTATCAGATGATTCCATTTTATAAAGTTTGAAACAGGCAAACCTAATCCATGGGGCTTTAAGACAGGATGCTGGTTAGCCTGGAGCCGGGGGGCAGGTAGGGAGTTCAGCAAAGTCAGGTGTTCCCTACCTTCTGGAAATCCCCATACCCCAGCATCAGACAGACCTGGGTTCAAATCCAGATTCTGCAACTGAGCGACTTTGAAGAAGGACCTTCCGCTCCCTGTGCCTCAGGTTTTCTCGTCTATAAAATGGGACTAATGATACCTTCCTCCATGGGCTGTTGTGAGAAGTAAATGAAATAATGTCTGTGCAGTGGCCACAGCCTGTGTAGGTGCGGTAATAAATGGCAGCTGTGATTATCCCACCCCTGCTGCCTGACGGTAAATCAGGATCAGAGAACAGATAAGAGCGCAGGCAGAAGGAAAGGTGAGGACCAAACCAGCCTGATGACCAAAGATGTGCAGAGGGCACCCGAACTCCATAGAGAGGGCTGTTTCTTCCCTCCCCAGGGCCCACACCGTCTCCTGCATCACGCTGCCTACAAGTGCAGGCCAGCCCAATGCAGCCAAAACAAAGCTGGTTTGGTCCCGTCCACGCAGGCCCTGGCTAGGGTACATGATACTAGTCTGATAAACTAATTTGTACTGATGCTCTCGTAGGGGTTGCCAAGAGCTGACTGGGTTACCCTCCTGGGTAAGTAGAATTTTAACCAGAGCCTTATGGACATACAAGGCCTTGACCCAGAATGGGTGGAATTCACCTTATCCCAGGTCAGCAAGAAGCCAGGTGGGGTTGGGGTCTGAGGGGAGGGTGACAACATAAACAGGATCCTCTTAAGGTTGGGGATGCAAGAGCAAGCGAGGGCCCAGGCAGTCCCAGGCTGGAGGGATGTGCAGTCTTTCCTTCCTGACTACAAGATGAGAACAGAGCCAGGTGACCTGGGTTCCCTCTATCTAAGAGGAAAGACAGATGTTCCTCTGGGACACCCCCTCAGCCAAGAGGCTTCTGGCTCCTGGGAGAACAGAGCAGAGCAGAGGAAGACTTTCTGGTTTTTACTTTGTATTGTTAAATGATATCCTAGGGCACCCACACAGGGAGTACTGGTCAGCAAGCAGAAGGAGCAAACCGTTGACACCCATGACATGGGTGGGTTTGGATGTAGATGCTGAAAGGGTAAAGCCAGACTCAGGAGACTACATGAAATTTCTATCCTGACAGGAAGCCCAGGGCCAAGGTGGGATTGACTTCAAGGGCACGAGGGAACTTTGGGGAGGTAAAGAAAGTGTTCTCTAACGTGACTAAGGCCGTGGTTACCTGGGCGTATGCATGTGTCAGAACCCATTGAACTGTATACTTGGAATCAGTTCCATTTATGTTATGCAAATTATCCTGTAATATAGTTGGCTGTTAAAAGAAAAATAGATGTCTTAATCATGGAGGTTGTTCCACTTTGGGAGTGACCTGAGAGGCCTCAGTTTAGGCGTTTAAACGTCAGTAAGTCAGAGCATTGTGGGGTACAGAAAAATAGCTTTCCTCCCACCTATTAAGTTCTTCCAACTGGGCTAATAATTAAATTAACATGAGACAGATTAACAGGATAAAAGTCCAAAATTTATTATGGATGTACATGTGGGTACCATAAGACCATAAGATATGAGACCCAAAGATGCTTTGGACAGTTCAGGTTAACCTGCTACTTTGGACAAAGAAGAAGTGTGGGGGTGGGGGCAGGAGAAAAAGGGGTACGAGTCTGAGATTTCAGGCTTACTCAATAATAAAGCTGTTTCTTTCTCTTCAAAAAAAAAAAATAAATAAATAAATAAAGGGAAAGCAGGCAATTCAACAATAGCCAGGGAAAGAGCAAACATGTGGCAAACAAATTCTCGCAGGCCCACCCAGAAACAAAGAAGCATGGAGGGAAGTTCAACAAGCAAGCTTTGCCAGACTTCTCCCTGTCTGCCACATTTAGTTTACATTATGATGCTAAGGTGGTGCTCCCTTCCTTTAACCGGGTTTTCCTATCTGAATTCCTTTAGGCAGGTAAGGGGGTGGGGGGAGGGGATCAAAGGCACTTTCTGAGTCTCTTGTTTCTTAATAACCTGCTGAAAATCAATATACCAAAAGGCATATTTTGGAGTGGCAAAACGTTGGCCTCCATCACTCTCCCAGCACATTAAGATTTGTTCAGTACTTTATAGTTAGCAAAGCACTTTCTCCACTTTCGATCATCATACCCACCCAGTGAGATGCGCATGGTTAATGCTATTTTATTTTATAGCTACGGAAACAGACACAGCATGGCTGAAAGAGCTGGCCTAAGTCCTCTGACTCGGATCCCACTATTTTTCCTGGAAATGGCCTCAGAGATCACCTGGTTCTAAGGAAACTCCAAACCAGAGACTGTAAATAACTTGACAAAAGCTGCACTGCTAGTTAAGGACAGAGGCCAAAAGAAAAGCATGTCTCTTCCCACAACAAATGGAATGAGGGATTGTCAATTGGGTGCTGACTGGAACTAAAGGGTGGGCTTTTATTCCTCTTCTGCAGCATTTCCAGACCTGGGACAGAGAAGCAATCTTAAACAAAAGAAACTCTTCTGACTCCACCTCTCCCTGCATGGAGCAACCCCCACCCCACTGCCTTGAGTCCCAAGGGTCTTGTAACTTTAACAAACTACAGCAATGTGCACATGCATTACCTCACCACAGTCTGGCTGATTTCCTAGCAGCAATTGTCCAAAGCTTGCTCCATTTCCCCCCTTCTGTTGGCTGTGCACCCTTCGCCCATTCCTCCCCGCTGAAATCACAAAGCTCTGACCCCAGTGAGCCCACAGGGGCCTCCAACTCCTCCCCAAAGTCCTTCCATTAGAAAGAGGCTCCTGGTGCACAAGCAGTTGGATCTCATGGCCCCTCTGTGTATGTATTCTATAAGCATGTATATGTGTAGGAGTAGAGGGAGAAATATTATGTTGTGCACACAGGGGGGAAATTCTGGAAGAATCACAAGGAGCAGTTGATGGAGGTAAACTTTGGGGACAGGAATTGGAGGGTAGGAGGAGAGAAATTCTACTTTCTGTTCAGTTTTTTTCTGTTCAACGTGAATTTTCCAACCAATGTACATAGATTTACATGCAATGCCTCTATTTTTCAAACTACATGGCTAGATACTTTCCAAACAGTTATACTGTCTGGGGGAAAGGCAAAAACTTTTTGCTTTTGGGGGGGGGGGGGAAGGAGCACCTAGAATGTACCACCTCCCTGCCTCCCCAGTGACTGAAACATGCAACAACTTAAATAATAGAAAAACTATGAATGATTCACCCAAATGAGATGGAGCCAGGGAGGGGTGTAGAAAGGAGGGGCCCCAGGAGTGGAACCCTTTGCCCATTCTCAGTGAATGCATCACTCCCTTGAGCTACTGTTGCCCCTGTTTTACACCTTTCCTGGGATCCACTCCTGCCTGTTATTTTAGTCATCTGTGTGCTTGCTTTATGCCCTTAGTCCCCAACACTCCTCACCCTAATAGTTTGTTTATGGCAAGGACTGTCATACTCTTCTTTGATGCTTTCAGGCTTAATGCATGGAAAGTAGAAACGGAATAAGCAGCTATTAAATATAATGTAAGGCTGTCTCCAAGAGGGTGGGAAAACCACGGGTTTACATCACTAAATAGGGCGAAAGCAGGCTGGATCCCTTCCTTCTCTACCACTTGTGCTCAGAACCCCTCAGGTTGCTCTTGTCTGCTCTGCAAAGTGCACGGGAAGTTCAAATTCCTTAACGAGTTTACCAAGACCTTCCCTTCCCTGGCCCACACTTGCCTTTCTGCTTGGCTCCCAAGACAAATCCTGTGCCCCAGCAGTCAAACTGGTCCATTCACCACTCCCAGAACGCACCTTGGGGCTCCCTGCCTTGAGGCCCTTGCTCATGACCTTCCCAATCTCTGCCACTGAAAACCCATGCCTACTTCCTGAAGACTCGCCTACAGGGCCCTGCCATCCGGGTTTGCTCCCTCTTCCAACCTTCCAGGTTGTACCCCACCTTGCATTATGGTTGGTCATCTATGCATTAGGGTCATCTAAACCTCCCCTACTGGAGCATAAGCCCCTGCCTCCCTGGTGTCTATTACACTGCTGGGCCCTGAAGAAAAGGAGGAGGAATACAAGGGTGTACGTAGTTCAAGTCCGAGGTAGAATTAGGCTAAAGGCCGGATCAGGACTGGACTGGTAGGGTTAGAATCAGGACTGGGTTTGTCAATTCCTAGTCCCACCCACTAGGCGGCGCCCGCAGTCTCATTCCGGTTAAGACGCCTCCGGTTTTTGAAGTTTATGGCTCGTCCAGCAAGTTTCCTTCCTACCCTACTGTCCCTTTAAGAAGGTGATCCAGGTGAGGCCGGGACTCCGCCCCCGGCGCCGGCCCCGCCCCCCACCCCCGCCCGGCCCGCCCGGCTAGCCCAGTCCTAGAGACCTGGCCCAGCTGTCCGGGCCGCGGTCCCAGGTCCCGGCCCGGCGCCATGGAGCGGCGCTGGCCCCTGGGGCTTGGGCTGCTGTTGCTGCTCTGCACCCGGCTTCCCCCGGGGGCGCGCGCCAAGGAAGGTACAGACCCCCGACCCCGCTCCCTCCTCTCCTGGCCCGGCTGGCACCCTCCTTCAGGAGCCGGCATTCCAGACGAGGCCTCTCCTCGAGCCCCCTCAGCGCTCATATTTTGTCCCGCCGCCAGGCCATCGACTGGCCAGACCAATCTTTGGTCTTTGACCCCAAACAGCTGCTTTCCCGGGCCAGTCACCCCCGCCCCTGCTGGGCAGCAGTTTGCGCCTGGGGGTGAGGTGCAAGGAAGCAGGGTCCAGACCCGCACCCCAGCAATGGGGGGGGGGGCCCACTTGCCCAGGCAGCCCCAGCCTCAGGTGTCCAACCCAGAGATCTGAAGCCCTGAAGTGGGAGGTGGGAAGTCGCCTTATGCCAACCTAGGCTAGGCAACAGAGGGACCTACGGCTGATATAAGGGTGCAGGGGTTCCCAGGTGTAGAGATCAAGCCTTACATGTGAGGGCTTGCCCACCTTCTTCAGCCCTACTACCACACTTCCCAGACTCAGAGCTGTGCCTTGTACCCCCACTCCACACCCCCAGTCACAGGCAAAGTAGGCCCTTTGCCAGTGGGTGGGAGCCTTCCCCTCCAGGAGCCCCCTCTGAGGTCCCCTGTCCACATCCTACCCACTCATGACCCTTAGAGGCTGAACAACTTGCTCGCCCATGCACCCTTTCTGTTCTGCAGCTGACAGGTCCCCTACTGAGTGAGGGTGCAAGTCTTCTATGTGGCAGCTGTTCTAACGCTTCCTGTGTTGACTTTGGTCAAAGATCTAGCCTTCAACCCTTGCTCCACTCCCCCTTCCTCCCTTCACACCCCTGAGGAAGACAGACTCATTCATCCCTGGAGCTCTTCACGCCTCCTTCCTGGGAAGTCACAGCTCTTAGGAGCAGGATGTTGAAGGATGAGGAATGTGGGATGCACCCTTGGGGCCTTCTCCCCCCAGAGGTGACAGGCCCCTTTTCTCCACACCTTCAGTCACTTTGATGGACACAAGCACCGCACAGGGAGAGCTGGGCTGGCTGCTGGATCCAGAGAATGGGGTAAGTTAGGGGAGGGAAGGACCTAGGATGGTTCAAGGCTGAAGGGCAGTGGGAAACGGGGCGGAGAGGTGGGTGGAGGAACTGAGAAAAGAGCAGGAAAAACTGGAAGTGTCTCCTCTGGGACGGGGAGGGGAGGTGAGTCAGAGCCTCCTGAATGAGACTGGGGTGGGGTGGGGGGGTTAGGCTTCACCCCATGGGGAATGTTTCAATGCCTGACTGCCCCGTGAGGCAGAGCTGAATACTCTCAGGACCTGGGGGTAGATGAGCCCATGTCATCGGGGAGGGCATGGACCATCCTGCGTTGGTTGAAGGCTAAAACCAAAACAGGAAAGTGTCCTCAATCTGAAGTTCATCTTTGCCAATGGAGTAGCACAGATAGGTTCCAGGGAGTCAGGGAACCCCATAAAAGTGTATATGCGGGCATTATTTTTCTGAAGAAGAGAGCTAGTTTCCATCGAATTCTTTAAAAGGTCTGTGATTCCCCCAAGTTAAAAGCTGCCCCAATAAAGTTCCCTGAGCCCTGGGCACCTCCTCCGTACTCCCGGTGCAGGCATTCCAGCCGTTTGAGTTTGCTTCAAGGCCCGTCTCTCCTTGGATGTTCCTAAAACCCAGGGAGCAGAGGTGGGATCTTGTGCATCCCAGGGAGCACCTTTCTGCCACTCAGCAGAGCTGGCTGGGAACCATGGAAGGCTGGCCCAGTTGCCTCTGCCTCCAGACCTCAGGCCTCTCTTCCCTCTGGTCCTAGAACCTGTTTTCTGGGTGTCCCCTTTCCCATTCTCTACTTCAGTAGGAATCAGGCCTCTATTTCTGGGGTTGGGGCAACTTGCTTTCTTTCCCTCTGGGCCCTCAAGTCCTGGCTCCACTCTGAGCTCTCCCACAGAGTAGCCTATAATTAGAATTAATAGATTAAACCATAATGTATCCTACAGGAGGGGCTGCTTGGAAAATCCTGGATTAGGCCAGCCCTAATAGGCACCTCATCTCATAAACCAGCTAATCACTCCAGAATAAGGGCTGCAAGTCCATCTGCTGGCTCCCACCGGCCTTCACTGTGCCCCTGCGACCTCCACCAAATATTAATAACTCTTCCCTAATTTGGCTCGAGTGGAAGTGAGGTGCCTTTCCCAGCTCAGGCTAAACAGCAGTAAGAGGGCAAGAAAACAGCAGCAGTCACACACTCCCACTGTCTACCATCTCCTCATCTTCTCAAAACACACACACACACACACACACACACACACTTACACACGTCCAGGCTCCCTAGAATGTACCCACATAGCAACCAGCTGTGCCTGAGTGATAAGTGAAAGGATCCTTGTTGCTGATCCCAGGCAGCTGGTTCTCCCCATCGGTCACCACTAGCACTGGAAGAGGCGAGCTCCAGCTGGGAACATCTGCTTCTGGCTCCAGCTGCAGCCTTAGAAGTCTGGCTAATGAGCTGCAGTTAACCACCCACCTCCCTCCCACCTGCCCCCACCACATGCCTTCCACTGGCTGCCCCATCACTGCTTCCTCTTAAGAACAGGTTCTCCATGCCCTCTCCCATCCCAGCTTCAGTGCCTCGACACCCTCTTGCCCAATCTGTGAATTCTCTAACATAATGTAAAAATATGCCCCAGCCCCTCCCTGCCCCAAATTCCAAAGTTAATTGTGCTTTTTCTTGCTTTTTCCCAAAGCTAAGAGTAACCATGTATTATACCTGAGTAACGCCCCTGCATTATGGCAGAGTAAAAGCCCTTGGGAAAGGGAGCTAAGGGCCTCGTAGTCTCTTCTGTATGAGGGGATTGCAACCAAAATATTAATGGAATAGAACCTGAGAGCCTTTTTAAGTTTACCTGGCAGAGAAAATGCTTAAGAATGGATGATACTTTTTTGGAAAAAAGAAGAATGAAGTGGCAGGCTTGCCTTACAGACACTAGAACATGCTATACATTAACTATAATTAAAACATGTGGCATTGCACAAGAATACTTAGGTCAATGGAACAGAATAGAAAGTTCGAAAACAAACCCACATGTATAAGATTTTAGTATGTGATAACAATGGAATTGCAAATCAGTGTGGAAAGTATAGACAAGTCGATAAATTGACAATTGGATGTCTATAATTTAAAAAAGAAAAAGGTAAAGTTACATCTCCATACTTTATACACAAAAAAATAAATTCTAGGAAGATTAAAATCTGTACTAAAAACCAAACCTACCAAAGTATTAGGAGAAAATAGAGAAGAGCTTTATAAGTTTAGAATTAGGGACAGCTGCTCAAACAAAACACTGCCCAAAAATCATAAAGGGAAAGACTAGAGATGTTATTATATAAAACGTTTTAATATATGTCCAACATCAAAGATATTAAAAAAAATTAGCAAAGTTAATTCTCATGACAGACAGGGAGAAACCTATATTTCAAGCAAATGATTAATGTCTGGCGTATAAAAAAACTCATCCAAATGAACAATCAAAAGATAACAATAGAATGTCACACCAAGTTACAAATACTTGCATACAAATACAAATAGCCAATGAGCAAAAGGGAAATGTTTAACCTCCTCTCAAAGAAATGTAAATTAAAATGGCAAGAAGCTGCATTTTGTCTATAAAATTGGCCAAAAGTATGAAAATCATTAATATCCAGTGCTGATGAGGTTTTGAAAAAATTAACCCTCGGGCTTTCTCTGTCTCATACCCATTGTTGATGGAAGTGTAAGTTGATAAAGCCTTTTTGGAGAACAATTTCGCAATATCTTATAGAATGTACAGTATGTTTACTCTTTGTTACAGCAGCTTTACAGAAATCTTACAGAAATCTGTACATGTTTGCTTAAAAAAACCTAGAAGCTACCTAAATGCCCAATAATAGGTGAATGCTCAAATAAATTGTAGAACACTTTCAATGGACTGCTAGTGTATGGACTGCTAAAAAGAATTAAGTAGTTCTGTATACACTCATGTATATATAGGGCATCTTTCAAAGACTTTTTGTTTTAAAAAAAAGTAGCAAAAGTAGCTTATGGAATAACACTTGTATGTTTTAAGAAAACCATTAAACACACACATACACGGAAACTCATTACGACTTTTCTGTAGAGGCACTGCAAATGGTCTGAAAAGTTTTACTCCAGTTGTTAAGCGTGACTCCCTCTGTCAATGGAGTGGATGGGTGAGAGAACTTTCACTTTTTAATATATGTAAGTTTTTGTTCTTTAATTTTTTATAATAAGCACATGGAGGCATCATGATTAAGAGCATAGACTCTGGAGCCTGGAGTGCTTCGGTGCACTTCCCCGCTCTGCCTATTAATAGCTCAGCGCCTTGGGCCACTCATTTAACCTCACTGTGACTCAGTTTCCTCATGGAAAGTGTTCACAGCTGTGACTAGCCCATGGTAAGCACTGTATTGGTACTAGCCATTATTAACTAAGTTTAACAATCTTTTACTATAAAAGAAACTAAGAGGGGTAAAGTGGATGATGTCTAGGAGTCCTGCCAATTCTGTCCATCGTTCAGTCTGACAGTGGCCATTACTGGAAGGCACCTTGGAGAGGGTGACTTCCCTTTACAGAAGGGTTCTATGCTGCTTCTTGCCCCACCCCAAAAGCTTAGGGGCCTGGGTATTAAAATGCAGTCTCCTCTGAACAAATAGACAGAAAGGTTTTGGGAATAAGCTTTTGGTACAAAATTCTGCCTTTGACTTACAAGCTCTGCTGATGAAATAGTTTAAAAATTGGTGCTCATCATCTTATAGTTGGAGTAGGCTAATCAAAGGGACCAGGAATGGCTAGGGATGTGAAAGGGGTGTTGTCTTGCCCACCTTATATCCAAATAAATCCCCAACCATAACACTTAACCTGATACCCTGGGGCTGAGGAGTGGGGAGAGAGCAGGACAAGCACCATGAACCTGAGGGGCACTGACACAGCCTCCTCCCATCTGCTCTAGGAAATGAGGGTTTGGGGAGCAGGTGATGACTTGGAGCCTGACTCTGACTTTCCTCTCACAGTGGAGTGGGGTGCAACAGATCCTGAATGGGACACCCCTATACATGTATCAGGACTGCCCAGTGCAAGAAAGCGGAGATACTAACCACTGGCTTCGCTCCAATTGGATCTACCGGGGGGAGGAAGCGTCTCGTGTCCACGTGGAGCTGCAGTTCACCGTGCGGGATTGTAAGAGCTTCCCTGGGGAAGCTGGGCCTCTGGGCTGCAAGGAGACCTTCAACCTTCTGTTCATGGAGAGTGACCAGGACGTGGGCGTTCAGCTCCGACGCCCCATGTTCCGGAAGGTACTTCTACCCCTCAGTGCCACTTTGGTCCTGACAGATACCTGCCTCAATTTATGTATGTCCCCACTCAGCAAAGACAATGTGGCAGAAACAGAAGAGGGTTTAGGTGTTGAGTAAATAAAAAAAGGGACTAGAAATCAGGAGAGCTGGATTTGAGTGCTTTTTCTGTGGTGTCCTGACTTTGGATGCATCACTTAACCTCTCTGAAAATCGTGATTGTAGCTCCAGCTTCATCTCCTTCGGAAGCTTTTGCAAGCATCCACTGAGATAACAGCCATGGTGAAAGTAGGGAGGAAGTGTCACAACGTTTTCCATCGGTATCCATGACATTCTTACATGACACATCCCCATGAGTATTGCTGGAGTTGTGTAAGAAGATGGTTTTGTGTAACGATAGTTGTTGCAGGCTTTCTCTCTCTCATTCCATCCCTTTCTTTGCTACTCAAGAGAGCATACAGGAAGTGCAAAACGGTTCGGAGCATGTGATTATAGGATGTGATCACATTTTTTCCCCAAGAGAGGATGTTGTAAAGTTTGTTATTAGTAATAAATTAATTATGACGCATTTTATAACCGATCACCCCATCGGCCCTGACATAGAACAACACATTCGAATAGCAGAAGTTAATGCGGCCCATAGTGCCACTGTCTGGGTTGCAATCCTGGCCCCCCTTATGTCGCAGCAGTGTGATCTCAGAAGAGGTCCCTAACCTGTCCTAGCCTTAGTCTCCTCATCTGTTACCCAGACAGTGGCACTGTCCCACCCTGGCTACCCATCCCACTTTGCAGAATGATTGCACGGACTCAACAGCATAATACACGCCAAGTGCCTAGCTCAGTACCTCCCAAGTATTGTAATAAGCCCTTCGTTTATGGTTGTGTGAATCATTTCTGTTATGTCACACCCCTCTTCCCTCCACCTTCTTCCCAGGTAACCACGGTGGCTGCAGACCAGAGCTTCACCATTCGAGACCTTGATTCTGGCACTGTGAAAATGAACGTGGAGCGCTGCTCCTTGGGCCACCTGACCCGCCGCGGCCTCTATCTTGCTTTCCACAACCCGGGGGCCTGCGTGGCCCTGGTGTCCGTACGGGTGTTCTACCAGCGCTGCCCTGAAGCTGTGCATGGCTTGGCTCAATTCCCCGACACCCTCCCCGGACCTGGCGGGCTGGTGGAAGTGGCAGGGACCTGCTTGCCCCATGCCCAGGCCAGCCCCAGCACTTTGGGTGCCCCCCGCATGCACTGTAGCCCAGAAGGCGAGTGGTTGGTACCAGTGGGTCGCTGCCACTGTGACCCTGGCTATGAGGAAGGTGATGAGGGATGCCTAGGTAAGGAGACTCCAGTGGGTGGTGACCGCTTGCAGGGACCCCTCGGGGTGGGGACAGTGTCTGGGGTACCAAGAGAGGAAAGGAAGCCAAGGCTTCCTCTCAGAGATTAAACTGAGTGTCTGAGGACCCCGGGGAGACAAATGGAGGGGTGCTTCCGGTACAGGGGATGGGAGGGGGCAATTCTACCTATAAAATACTGAACAGCCATGGCTCTGCTGCGTTCTCTCTCCAGCCTGCCCAAGTGGCTCCTACCGGGCAGACACGGACCCACCCCACTGTCTCAAGTGCCCCCAACACAGCACAGCAGAATCTGAGGGGGCCACCATCTGTACCTGTGAGAGCGGCCATTACCGAGCCCCCGGGGAGGGCCCCCAGGCAGCATGCACACGTGAGTCCAGAGGCAGGAAGGGTGGGACCTTTGCTGAGCCCGCGTTAGGGTCACATTCCCCGGAACTTATCAGATGTTGGGGACTGGCTGTCAGGATGCCAGGTAAGGTCCCTCCTCTGCCCCCTGCTGCCCCTGGAAGAATGCAGAGCCTCAGTTAAGGAATCAGATCTCCTGGCGAGGCCTTCAGAGGACTTCCAGCGTTGGGGTGGTGGCAGCAGGTGAGGGCCGGCAGCGTAAGTGCTTACTGATGGCAACTTTCTCCTACAGGTCCCCCCTCAGTCCCTCGAAACCTGAGCTTCTCTGTGGCAGGGACTCAACTCTCCCTGCATTGGGCACCCCCAGCAGATACGGGGGGGCGACAGGATGTGAGATACAATGTGGGGTGTTCTCAGTGCCGGGGAGCAGCACTGGACAGTGGGCCCTGCCAGCCCTGTGGGAGAAGTGTGCAGTTCTCCCCAGGGCCCAGCGGGCTCACCGTGCCTACTGTGCGTGTCCACGGCCTCGAACCCTACGCCAACTACACCTTTAACGTCGAAGCCCAAAATGGAGTGTCAGGCCTGGCCAGCTCCAGCCACGCCAGCACCTCGCTCAGTATCAGCATGGGGCACGCAGGTGAGGGCTGGGGAGGGACTGGGCCTGGAGGAAACCAGAAGGGCTTAGGGCCACAGGGCCAAGTGATGGGCGGGAAGCAATCGAAAAGCTGCTCAAGTTATTGTTCTCTTTCCTCCCAAATCCACCGGAACCCTCTGGACTCTCAGAGTCACTGTCAGGCCTATCCCTGAGGCTGGTGAAGAAGGAGCCACGGCAGCTGGAGCTGACCTGGGCAGGGTCCTGGCCCCGCATCCCCAGTGGGAACCTGAGCTACGAGCTGCATGTGCTAAACCAGGTGAATACACAGCTGAGAAACCGTCTCCGTGTCCAGGCCTGGCACACCCCAACATTCTAGCCTGGGGTGCAGGATCAGGGGAAACTGCCCAAAGTGAACTGTGTGGCTTTCTGGGGACAAAAGCCTACACAGAACCCTGCCTTGACTGGTCCCCAACCCGCCCCTCCCCACGTGCTCCCAAGACCGCCCAGGACCTCCACCAGGTCTGGGTCAGCACACGTCCCCATCCGCAGGACGAAGAACGATACCAAATGGTGCTAGAACCCAGGGTCCTGCTGACAGAACTGCAGCCGGATACTACGTACATCGTCAGAGTCCGAATGCTGACACCGCTGGGACCTGGCCCTTTCTCCCCTGACCATGAGTTTCGGACCAGCCCACCAGGTGGGTGTCCTATCCTGTGTCCTCCCCCAAACACACAGGCACCTGCCATCCCACTGAGGCTTCTCAGACCCTGTTCTAGTCAGTGACCCTTGCTTTCCCTCTACGTGCATTCCCACACACACACAGAAGCTGCCTCCCAGAGAGCCCCACACGGACGCCCACCTAGCCCCCTTCCCATAGTGATCTCAGATGCACCTTCCAATACTGCCAGCCAGCACCCCATCACATCCCCTGACTGCTCAGTGAGTGTTTGGCTCTGGGCAGCCCTCTGGGAGACCCTTCCCATGTGTTCTCACCCACCCACCCATCTCCCCCATTAGGGGGCACACACTTGAGGCCCACGGGGGGGGGGACCTGCCCCTGAGCTTGCCCTTTTGGCCTCCATCATCCCTGTGGACCCTGAGCCTCTCTGACTTCTTCACCTCATGTGCCACAGTTTCCAAGGGCCTGACTGGAGGAGAGATCGTGGCCATCATCTTTGGGCTGCTGCTGGGCGTGGCACTGTTGCTCGGGATCCTTGTCTTCCGGTCCAGGTGCTGCCCCTGCCCCTCCCAGCCAGCATCCTGGCTCCCTTTGTGCAGTCAGAAGCCCCTGACTGCAGCTCCCACAACACCCCCCATCCCCTAGTACCAACGCTCCACTGCGCCCCAGCCTTTACCCTGCACCCTGGAGAAAACTCAGCTGGAGCCCATTGGGCCCCTGAGCTGGTCCTGGGACTCTGAAGAAGCTGTCCCCATCCCCCAACAGGAAAGGTCAGCGGCGACAGCAACAGAGGCAGCGTGATCGTGTCACCATGGACCGAGGTGAGCCAGGAGCACCGTTCGCATATGTGCCCATGTGTTGGAAGGTGCCACTGGCATGGGACCGAGGGACCCACATTTACTGGGCCAGCCAGTTCTGGGGGCACAAGTGGGCTCTATTGTCTCTAGGCTTCTTGTGTTTTGCTGCCTAATTAACTTTGGTTAATTAACTGTACTGATAGCACCCCAGAGGCTCTGTGCAATTACCTGTTAGCTGTTGGTGCCACTGTACCTGCACCCGGGCTTTGGGCAGCCCCCCCATCCTGACTGGCCAGGCTGAGGCTAGGTGGGAGGAGCTTGCTTGGCAGGGTCCCTGAAATCCTTGGAAGCACATAGGCTCCCTGCTGGTCACCTCATTAGGTACCCCAGAAAAGGGGGAGTCGGAGATCCATCCAAGTAATGGGGCGGGAGTGCGGCTTGTCTGGGAATGGGAATGAGGTGTGAGTGATTAGAGGAGTATGGCTAGCAGGGGTGAGGAGGAAGGGCAAGGAATCTGAAGCCTGGGTCAACGAGCCACAGGAAGATTGGGTAACTCGAGGCCACGAACATGCTTTTGAGTCTGGGTTCTAGCCCCCTGCTCTGGGCCTCGGCGGGGTGAGGACACAGGAGCTCTGCACGTTGACAGGAGGAAGAAATGCTGCCTATAGAGGCTTTGTCGCTGAGGATAGAGACATTCTCCCACTTCAGCCAAAACAGGACTCCTTAGAGAACAGAAGCATGAGAAGGCTGAGGTCTGCTGCCCCCCCTCACACATTACTCCTGAGCCCTGAAGTTGGAGCTCCTCCCTGTTCTCCCCACAGAGGACAAGCTGTGGCTGAAGCCTTATGTGGACCTCCAGGCATATGAGGACCCTGCCCAGGGAGCCCTGGAGTTCACCCAGGAGCTCGACCCAGCCTGGCTGATCGTGGACACTGTCATAGGGGAAGGTGAACCCTGCTAGTCCCTCTGTGTGGCAGTACGGAGCTGCCGGCCAGCCTCTTCCTTCCGGCCCTTCCTTGGGAATCCCAATTGGCCTGTCCTCTGGCCCAAAAACTCCCAGATGAGTTCCCTCTCTGCTCAGTCCTGTATCCTACTTGAACAGCTGTGGTCATGTTCTAGGCCCCTTAGCAAGCATCCTGGAGTAGCCCCCGCCTCACACACAGCCTACTTCTGTGGTTATGGAATTTCTGATAAAGGGCATTAAACGCATCATCTCTGTCAATAGGAGGTCACTGTGCCCAGACTCAGATAGTTCCCAAGGGTGGGAGAAGGTCAGAGCCTCCCTCATTCCACATTCCACCCTACCCAGGGCCCAGTGTCCTTGGGCTGCCCTGATTCCTTGGGTCACCAGGGGAAATGGATCTGAGCAGAGAACAAAGCTTGGCAGTGTCCTTGCTGATTGTGAAACCAAGCCAGCCAAGCTGTGACCAGAGGACCTTGCAGAAGAGAGGCAGCAATGGCCAGCCTCCCCAGTCATTGTGTGCTGGCCCAGGTCCAGCCTGCCCTTCATGAACATACCCCAGTGCCACTGCACAGCTCCCACTCACACAGCGTTTATTGTGCACCTACTATGAGCCAAGAACCATGCTAACCCTGGAGACAGTGCTGAGCAGGTTGCAGAACTGCACTCCTTTCCCAGCTCCTTTCCCCTTCCCTGGGAAATACAGCCCAGTCTTTGTCCCTGAAAAGGCAGGCCAGGTTTCTGATCCAGAGAAGAAAAGCAACCTGGGGGACTTGAGGATATCACTGTCTACCTGGCTCCTGAAGGTTGGGGTGGTGGGGAGCCCGACAGTGCATCGGGATGTGACCTTGTTTTCTTTCCACCCAGGAGAGTTTGGGGAAGTGTATCGAGGGACCCTGAGAATCCCTAGCCAGGACTGCAAGACTGTGGCCATTAAGACCTTGAAGGACACGTCCCCAGATGGCCAGTGGTGGAACTTCCTCCGAGAGGCAACGATCATGGGCCAGTTTAACCACCCTCACATTCTGCACCTGGAAGGCGTTGTTACAAAGAGTATGAGGAGTGTGGGGGGAGGGCTGGAAGGAGGAAGTGAGACCCCCCAGAAGTGGATGTGTTACCAAGGGCATGAAGTCTGGTTCTGGTGGTGCTTGGTGCAGGTTGCCATGCTGACATGTGCTTTGTGTCTCAGGAAAGCCCATCATGATCATCACAGAGTTTATGGAATACGGAGCCCTGGATGCCTTCCTGAGGGTGAGGAGAGAGTAGAGGACCAGCTGGGAGGGAGGATGCACCATGGAGCCCTGAGTACTGGCTCCTGGTCCTGGAAGAGGTGACCTGCCCACCCCCTAACCCACCCACTCACCCTGCTGCAGGAGCGAGAGGACCAGCTGGTTCCTGGGCAGCTGGTGGCCATGCTGCTGGGCATTGCATCTGGTATGAACTACCTCAGTGACCACAATTACGTCCACCGGGACCTGGCCGCCAGGAACATCTTAGTGAGTCAGAACCTGTGCTGCAAAGTGTCTGACTTTGGTTTGACCCGCCTCCTGGACACCTTTGATGGCACCTACGAAACCCAGGTGAGAGCCTCGTAGTCACTGCGTACACATTCACACACACAATTCATACCTACAGGCGCACACATGGGGTGCGTGTGGGATGTGTGCACATGTAAACACATGACTTCCCACAGCTGTTTTTTCATCCTTCCCCCATGCCCTGAAACATATCACCTTTCTGTCCCACGTGCCTTATTAGGGAGGAAAGATCCCCATCCGTTGGACAGCCCCTGAAGCCATTGCCCATCGGATCTTCACCACGGCCAGTGATGTGTGGAGCTTTGGGATTGTGATGTGGGAGGTGCTGAGCTTTGGGGACAAGCCCTATGGAGAGATGAGCAATCAGGAGGTGAGCCCACCTACTCCTCACACCGATCATCTTCTCCCCAAATTCTCTCATGGCTCTTTCCTGCACACATCTTTCTTCTTCCTAACCGACAATTTTTCTGCACTTCTCTCTCCTCTGATGCCCTTTGGCTTACACCCCGTTCTCTTTGCTACTGGTCGGGAGGTTTATAGGCTCCATCAATGATCTCGCATGAACAGAGATTCGTCATAGGCCACCAGGTTAGCTTCCCACCTCGGCCCTTCCTCCCATCCCCCTACTGCAGGTTATGAAGAGCATTGAAGATGGGTACCGGCTGCCCCCTCCCATGGACTGCCCTGCCCCTCTCTATGAACTCATGAAGAACTGCTGGGCCTACGACTGCGCCCGTCGGCCCCCCTTCCACCAGCTGAAGGCACATCTGGAGCAGCTGCTTGCCAAGCCCCATTCCCTGCGGACCATTGCCAACTTTGATCCCAAGTAATCGTGCTGGGGAGGGCAAGGGGATTCGAAGGGCAGATCTGGGAGAGTAACAATGGGCATTCAGTCACATCCACCACGTGGTGGGCCTGCAGAGCTCCTGAGAGTCCAGCATGTGAAGCAGGACCACAGTCTGCACTCTCAGAGAGAGTCCACCCTGATGGAGATGCTATCCTTCCCTGGGAGCAAACACGGAGATGGAAGGCAGATAGAAGCAGGGCTCACAAGCTGATACCTGCTCCAGGGAGCGTGGTCACTTAGATTGGGGTGGGCAAAACAGAGAAACTAGCAACTTATGGACAGTGGGATGCCTGTCATACCTGAGGGACAGCCTTGTGGGGTCTGGGAAGGCTCCCAGGTCCTGTGGCCAGCATGGGTTGGGGGGCTGAGGGCGGGCTGGTTGCAAACAGCAAGGTGATGGCAGCACCCACTTCAGGGACAGTGGCCAGAGATGAAGCTGAAGAGGTGGCAGGGTCAGTACAAGGAGAACCCTGAGAAGTTTGGACTTTATCTTAAGCACAGGGAACTACTGACCAATTTTTAAAAACTGCCCATGGGAGGAACAAAGTCAAAATTGCATTTTAGCAGAAACACTGCCAGGATGTGGGGCACGAACTGGTGGTGGGGGTGAGCGGGGGAGACAGGCAAGGCTGGACCTCAAATGCTTTCTCGGGTCAATCAGCCCTGGCGACCTGGCTTCTGTATCAAACCACCATATATAACCTTGTTTCTGGGAGAAAATGTGCTCCAAGTTCCAACTTTTGAAACTATCTTTTGGAGCACAACTCCCTTGTACACTGGAGACTGCATGTGCTAATCTTTCTGGAATGTTGGATATTTTTTTCCCCAGCAGATTTACTTTGCTAATGGTTTTTGGCTCTGGCTGGCTTCAGTACAGGAACACTCATTGTATTGTAGGTGTCGGAGTGCAAGAATAACAGCCAAAGTTGGAGGTGGCAAGCAGGGGCTGCTCCCAGAGCTCAATGGGCCACCCTGAACAGAGACAGGACCACACCCAGCTTCTGGGCCTCTGCTCTCTTGCCTTCTGCTTCCTCTCAACTGAGATAGTTGATGCTTTCATTGCTTAACTGTCCACTCCAGTGGAGATGAACTTGTGGTACATTTGTGTTGGGGACTTTCAGAGCAGCCACCTCCCCCAGATCTATCCATGTAGCCAGACTGTCAGCCTGTCCTCTGCTATGAGCACATCAGGAAACAGGCCAGGAAGTGGGTTCACAGACAATGGCCAGGCTAATCCACATAGTCTAGATAATCTCTGTGCTCAGACACAAGTTTAATTCTGGCTGCAGATGCTCACAGGCTGAGCCCTAGTGTCAGGAATGCTGGGGAGAAGCTGGGGATGGGAAGACCAAGGCCAGCCCCTGCTGGCATCTCCAGTGTGACTGAGGTAGCCCATGTCCCACAGGGTGACTCTTCGCCTGCCCAGCTTGAGTGGCTCAGATGGGATCCCCTATCGAAGCGTCCCAGAGTGGCTGGAGTCCATCCGCATGAAACGCTACATTCTGCACTTCCGCTCAGCTGGGCTGGACACCATGGAGTGTGTGCTGGAGCTGACAGCCGAGTGAGGCCCCTGGGGGCCCAACGGGGAGGGCTGCTGGGGTTTGAGCTCGCACACTCACGACCTTTCCTTGCCCACAGGGACCTGGTGCAGATGGGGATCACGCTGCCTGGACACCAGAAACGCATTCTTTGCAGTATTCAGGGATTCAAGGACTGAGCCCTCCCCTCCCCCCACCCTGTCCTCAAGGAGCAAGGGTGGGGCCATGGTCACTCCTGCCCCTTGCCTCAGCCTGCCAGGCCTCGGTGCTGCTCCTGCCCCCTCTTCCCTGAGGTACGAGCCTCTGGAGGCTGGGAGCCTCTTTGTTTTAAAAAGGGAGGTGAGGACAGAAGTAAAGTAATTGCGGGAGAGAGCTGGGGGAGGGTTTAATATATATACATATGTATATACACATATACATATATATTTTTGTAAATAAACAAGAGCTGAGTTTTCATCTTTACTCCTGGTTTTTTCATCCCTGTCTCCATCCGACCCTTGAGGGTGGCAGCTTGAAAGAATCAATTGCTAAGAATTCTGGAAAATGATGTTTTTTATTTGTAGCTACAGCCACAACCTGGCAGCATGGGAGTGGGTGGGAATGTCCAGGCCAATCAGCCCAGCCCAGCCCAGCCTCCCCAAGGGTCAGGGCGCCTCCTGGCCCTAAGCAAGCAGAGTAGAGGCTGCTCAGGGGCCAGCTGGGGGCATTGGTGCAGCAGTGAAAGCAGCAGCGCTCAACCTGGTGCCCTCTCAGGTGGGGTACCTGGAGGACAGTGGGGAGGACTGGAAACCCGGGCCTAGGACTCCACAGTCTAGGCCTACTGGGCCCTTGATCTGGGCCCTTGGGATTACTGGGAGGGGTTTGGAATGAAGGGAAGGGCTAGACATCAAAAATAATGGAGGGGGCGGGGCAAGTGGCAAGGTGGGTGGCCTCAGTGTGGGTGGTCCGCTGATGGGGAGTGGACTGCAGTGGAGCAGGGGGCCAGTCCTCACTCAGGTCTGGGCTCTGGCAGCGTGGCACTTCCGGCACAGCACGTGGCCGTCCAGGGGGAAGCAGCCATTGTCGTCTGCCTCAATGGACAGCGCCTTCCCACAGTCCTGGGAAGGAAGAGGAAGAACACACTGGTGGGAAAGGCCCCTGTACACCCCCCCACACACCCCCATTTTTACATTAGGAAGACCAAATGCTTTTCAGTTAATGGCTCTGAGCTGGTGTCCTCACTGTCTGACTGCCCCATCCCGAGCCACATGACGCCCTCAGTCCCATCCCCACTTCCTTTACCCACTTTCACTTTTGCTCCCTAGTCCTCCGGCACGAGGTAGAGCTGCTTCCAAGGCGTCCACCCCATAAAGGATGTGGGGCCTCTCCCACCTTCCTCAACTTCCACTCTGACTCTTCTTTCTTCCTAACCACACTGAGACCCCAACCCTGGCATAACAAAGCACAGCACCCCTTCCTCTCTTTGGTCAGTCCCCTTTCTTGATTGATACAAAACTCAGTGACCCCCACAGAAACGGCACCCCCCCCTTTTCTGCAGTGACTGTAGCATCTGGGCTGGGCAGGCCTGGGCACTGCCAGTGGTCACCCTCAAAACAGCAGCAGGGATCTCCAGGCTGGCACTGTCTACCCCCTGGTCAGTGAGACTTGTCCCACCACCTCCCAGCTCTGGGGCTTCAGGGACACCAACCTCACACTTGTAGCACTTCATGTGGAAGTTCTTGTCCAGAGCGACCACTCGCACAGTCTCCTCACGGCCAGGCTCGGGCATGATGGGCTCTGCACAGACGGAACACCTAGGCGCATACTGCCTGGAGGGCAGCAAGTGGGGCACAAGTCAGGATGGGGTAAGGGGCACCCGGGCTTTCACTGGAGCATAGGGAGAGGAGAGGATGGGGACATGGCAGCGGGCAGACTTCTTTGCCCATCTTGCTCCACATCTCGAGATGGAGGCAGCCCAAGAGAAAGGTCTAAGACCGACCACCCCAAGTGCCCTTATTGAGGGGCATTTTCCACCTCTCCCTACACCTTCCCAAAGCCCCACCCACCCAAGACCCTGTGCCACACCTATACTGCAGAAAGCACACCCAGAGCGCCCCTCTCGTCCCATCCCTGGAGCCCCGACACTAGCCCATGCCTCACGCCACTGCTGGTGGGTATGAAGGGACATAAAGTCCTGGCCACCCACGGTGAAATCCTGAAAATGTACAGCTCAGAGGTGGAAGCCAGTTTCCTCATTTGCCTTCAGCCACATTAGGGGATTTTGCCGCTGGCCTGAGAAGTAGCCACCCTTGTAAACACTGTTTCTAAGGGGAAACCAGAGTTCCAAACAACTGATCTCCAAAGGAACTTTTAGAACCCAGCCTGTGTGAAATAAAGTCACGCCAGCACATGTTGCTGAACACAAGACCACACCCAAAAGAAGCCTTGCAGAGCCAAGGGCCGGGAGACTGGCCAGTAGCAAGACTGGTTACCCAAGTCTAAGGACACTGGGCAGTTAAGTCCAGATGAACCAACCAGTCTCTGCCATGTATAGATAAGCTATGGAGCCAGAAAGCAAGGACAGGAGTTTGGAGCTGTCTTGGGGTCTGGGGAGCAGCCTGGGTCCCAGACAAAGCACGGATGGCCCCAGAGTAGAGCCCAAGCGGTGGTGTGGGTCCTCACTTGTGGTAGTCAGGGACGCAGTGGGGCCGGTTGGCCTGGTCGACAATGAAGGAAGTGCCCTCCAGGGGGCAGGCACAGACCACACAGGTGAAGCACTGCGGGTGGTAGGCTTTGCCCGTGGCCCTCAGCATGCGGTCAGTGATGGGCTGCCCACAGGTGTTGCACTTCTCCAAGGTGTCCTGAGGAGGTAGCAGTAGGAGGTTGGCCTGGAACTGGCACCCAAGAGGCTGCTACCAAGGCAGGTCTGACCCACATCCATCCCACCCTCGGCCTGAGCCCACGCTGTCCCTCAACCCTACCCCTGACTTACAGTATAGCAGCCCTCACAGTATGGCGCCCCCTCCAGGCTGTAGAACTGCTGTCCTTGCAGCTGCTGCTCACACTGGTGACAGGTAAAGCAGGTGATATGGAACAGCTGCCCCAGAGCGCGAACTGCAGGCTGCGCACGTGCCAGCGGCTGGTGACACCGGCCACAGGACTCTGGGAATGCCAGAGAAGATAGGAAAAAAATGGAGGAAGGGTGTAAGATTGCAAAGGATCAGCTGGCTCAGACAGGGAGTGGAGCCACAGGCACCCGCCACCACGGGAATGGGGAGGCACCCCAACAGGTGGGCAGTGGACTCACCATTGACAGCCACATTCTGCGGCTGAGGGTGTTCCATGTCCTGCATCAGCTGCTGGGTCAGCTGCTCAAGCTCCTCTACCTCCTTCAGAGTCAGAGGTCCTGGGGCCCCAGGGGAGCGCACCTGAAACCCCAGCACTTTCTTCACACTCTCTCAAGGGTCACCCCCTCGTGAACATTCCCCAGCCAGCTTACCCACTTTCCCCCAAGAATTAAGGCCCCCCCACATTTCTCAGGAGCTCAGGTTTGACCCTGAAAAGTTCCTCATTCTCCCTCCCTGATCCCAGCATCACATAAATAAGGGGAAGGGGACAATCGACCCTTTCACCCACTTTGCCCAAACCCCCCAGGGCAGCTACAGACAGGCCAGAAAGACTGAGTGGACAGAGGCCACGGACACAGCAGCTCAGGTCACTGAACACTAAACACACCAGGCCACACATCAACCCCATGGAGCATGCGCAGACATGGCCCACCACGGAAGGCATCAGCACATGATGGCGTGCACACCCAGGCGTGCACGCACCTACCCATCCCACCTGCTGCGGAGCAGCCCTGTCAGCGTGAGGATTCAATACAGGCGGGAATCACAGGTTAAACACTCAGAGCCCTCTGCAGCAGCCAGAACCCCAACCCCCAAACGGAGGTACAGGGGTTCCTCCTGAGAGTGGGGTTCCGGGACTACCTGACCTTATGTCCTCCCCAGTAGGCCTGAGAAGGGTTTATCCTCAGCCAACTCACTACTCTCACAGGGGATCCTGAGAGAGCTAGGGATGGGGGTGGGTGAGGTTAGGGGCACTACTGCAACCCTGAGAAGTACCAGGAGGTGACACAGGGGCTGTCTGACCTGCATCAGCATTGCCAGGAGACACTCCAACAGGAACAGTTGGTCTTCTCTGTCACTGGGTAAGTCCACCCAGGACTGCAGCCACCGAATGTTCTGCCTGCCCTTGCCCTCATCCCCCTAAGACCTGGAGCCTCAGTCTCCCAGCTACCTCCTTCCACAGCCACCTTGCCCTCAGCCCAGGCCCCCCACCCTCATCCCATCTTCATCCAGAGCTGCATGTGTCCTAGGAAGCAGACACAGAGAAGCCATTTTTCTCATAGACTCCTGTTACCTCCTGCCCTTAACTGACTATGTCCCCTACGAGTCCCCTCTGCAAAGGAAGCTTCACCTTTTCCTCTCCCGATTTTCCCTTCCTGGTATCTTGGGGACAGAGAAGGCAGACTCAGCCAGCCCCTGCTGTCTGGCGCCACTTCACATGCCTGTCCCATGCTTTGGAAGTAAGAGTTGTTCATATACATCAGCTGCCCCTCAGCTCCCCGCTCCTTCAGGACACACTCAGGTATTAGTTTTGCCTCTGCGTGCCAGCATCGATGTCACAGCTTCAACACGCACGCACTCAGACCTCTAGCTCAACCCCAGTGGCTCCAAACGTCCCCCCTTCTCAGGCACCTTCCACCATGGGTCACCTTGGATCTGAGATTCACGGTTCTTTTTACCTCCAAGACCCTAGACTTGACCCTCCAACCATAACTCCTCTCCCATCCCCGTTAATATCCACTGACAGCACCTAGTAAGAAAGCCTTTTGGCTTTTCGTTCCTGGCCTGTCAACCATCTCCACGTGCCTCCCCGCAACCCCAGCCTGGCCCCTGGACCGTCTATTTCTACAAGGCTCCCCCAGCCACTGCTGCCACCCTTAGCCACAATCCCTATCTGGTCCAATCTCAAGCCTAGGTCATGCCAACACCCACTTCCTGTTTCTCCCTCTGAGCTGCAGAAAGTGGAGCGATCGTTGAACACTGCAGAGAGAGTTCACAAAACACTGCAGGGTCCTCTGCAGCCTCCAGTCCCAGCTCAGCTGTCTGGTTTTTGGCTCCTGCTCCCTGTCTGGGTTCCCAGTCCCCCCTCCCCAAAGCAGCCGTTCCAAACCTTTCCATCACCTCGAGCCCCAACTGCTCTGCCCCTCACTCGCTCTCACCGATGACCTCACCTCCTACATGACTGAGAAGATGGAAGCCAGCCAACCCAAGCTCCCTCGTCGTTCCTCCTCGCCACTGAAAACACTGTGGTGACACTTTTCACTCTCTGGGAAGGCCATGGGGGGGGGGGGTCTTCACCACCTCTCCAGCAGCCCCACAGCAGCCCCTGCTCACAGACATCTCTAACCCCTCCTCTAACCGCCTTCTCCTGGTTCACACGCATACATAAGCCCCCCTCCCTTAATTTGAAAAACACACACACAGTCCATCTCCCTGCCAACCTCTGAGAACAGACTACTCCGGCAACTGCGATTTCCTCCTGGCCACTCAGTCCTCAACTCCTTTCACTGTCCCTACCACAGAGCACAAATGGACCACCCCACGGCCGTTGATGACTTCCAAATAGTCAAATGTCTGGCTTTATTTTAGTCCTCATCCTCCTCCAACCCCCACTGGAGAGCGCCTCAGCAATCACATCCTCTCCTCCAAGATTCCACCCTGACTTAGACACCCCTCCTGCTTCCACCACTCTTCCCCCTCCCACCTGACCAACATGAGCATCATGAGCATCACCCAAGAGTCCTCCCAACCTCAGCTCCTCCTGGGTAAGCACCCCTTGGGCCACCTCACAGCCCCAGCTACTTCAGTACCAGTGCACACAACCTCACGTCAGGGGCCTGAAACCTGCTCCTCCATTTCTAACGGAATGACAGTTCCAGCTGACGGAAAGTCCTCCTGGAACCTGTGCCTTAACTGGCTGACAGCTGGACCCCTCCTCTTCCTGTCCAAACCATTTCCCCTTCTGGACTTCTCTATTTTGTCGGCACTGTCATTCCCCAACACACCCAGGCATTTTTTACCCCTCCCCCTGCTACTCCAACTGCTGCTAAGTGACCAGGTCCTGGTGGCACTTCTTTTACTCTTATATGGATCCAGGAGTGAATCCCCACAGGTGACTGACCTCCTTCCTACCTCTAGTCCACAGCTCGGCTGGAAACACTTCCCAAAAGCTTCCAAAAGCATGACTGTCAGTCCTCTGACCCAGCCACACACCTACTCAAAAACCACAAAGGACTCCCCAGAACTCACGGGCTCCCTTGGTATTTCACTTGCGCCTCCTTCGAGCCCCCACCTACCTTTCTATAGCGTAATTCCCCAGTGCCTTCTACCCTCTCTTCTCCAAACACCCGAGCGGATCTGTGCCCTTGAGTTTTGCTCATGCAATTCCCATCCCAATACTCTTCCGCCCCCTCTCCAGGTTCTGAAGTCCCACCATGCTTCAAAGCATACCAGTGCCATGATGCCCTTCCTAACTTGCCAGCCCATGCTGACTCCCTGTATGGAATTCCTGCAACACAGGATTCTGCACGACTTACTGGCATTTGGCATCTCCTCCTATCCCGTGCCTGCACACAGAGACGGACATTCCTGCCGTCAGTTTACTCTGCGGCTGGTTGGACTAGATGACCATCAGGGTCTCTTCAATTTGGGTGCTCATCTCCTCAACTATTTGGCAGAAATGCTCAGGCAGGAATGATAACTTTTCTATTTGGGGCATTCATGTGCTAGATAAAAACCTCAGCTGTTTCCATGCATCAGCTCCTTAATCTTCACAACCATTGTATGAAGAGGATGATGTTATTTTAAAGATGAGGAAACTGAAGCTCAAAGTTCATCTCACTTGCCTAGGGTCTTGTGAGATAGGGAGCCAGGAATTCTACCCCAAGTCCACCAGACTCCCTCAGGCTTAACCTCTTTGAGAGATCGCTTCAGTCCTGAGCACAGAGCACAGTGCCTGGCACCCAGCAGAAGCTGGCTCAGCCAGTGTTTACTAACGCAGCAGCTCTTATCACCAGATGAGGCCTTGGGCAGTGAGAGAGCTCAGAGGAGCAGAGATAAACTCAAGAATCCAAGGAGGAGGAAGAACCAACCTTGGAGTGGTGATGATCTCATCCCTCACCTTTAACATTCTGGGGCAGGATGCAAGAGAAGGTTCACCACATCCTCCTAATTCAGAGCCTGTGCTGCTCTCCCACTCCACTAGTCCCAAACCCTGCCAGGCCCTTGCAGAAGAGCTGTCTCCTAACCATAGTAGCACTAGTCCAACCCTAGAGCCTGGAAACCCCTATCCCACCATCCCTACCTCACTCATCTTGCCCTCATTCTCTGGCTCCTGACTTACCCCTGCCCCCTGCCCCCAGCCCCCAGCCCCCAACCTGGTCCTCCCCACCCTCTCTCACCTGGTTTTGGTTTTGAGCTGGTGGGGGCACTGGATGCTGTTTCTCCTGCACTCGGGGCCTCTCCCGCTGCTGAGCATAGGTGAAGCTGGAGGGCTGAGGGGAGCCTGTGCCCGTGGAAGAGGGAGCTTGAGAGGGCCCAAACTTCTGATTGGGCTGTGACCCGGGTCCACCTGGGGCTCCAGGGCTGTACTTGGAAGCCACAGGAATAAACTTGGGGGCCACTGGAGAAAACTTAGGGGCTGGAGATGGGGCTGGGGGAACTCGAGGCTGACTGTGAGCCAAAGGCACAGGCTGGGGCTGGGGCTGGACAGGCAGCTGGACCTGAGGCTTGGTCTGGGGCGGGGGCTGGGGCTGCACATGGAATTGCGCCTGGCTAGGAGGCTGAGCCTGAGCCTGGGGCAGAGGCTGGGAGCTGGAGGGGGCCTTCCAAGGAGGCAGGGGGGCCGTGCCCCCAGTTGCAGGCTTAGTACTAGTCTTGGAAATGAATGGAGTGGCAACGGGTGGGGGTACATATCCAGATGACACCTGCAAGGGGTAGGGGAGAGAAGTGCCGTTAGAGGAGGGTGTCGCCCTCTCCGATTCTGTCCCCACTCCTTTCCTCCTCTCCAGTTCCTTACCCGGGCTTTGAAGGGATCATTCCTGGTCATGTCATCCAGCAGGGAGGACAAAGAGTCTATCTCCAGATCAATACTGCTCACCTTCTCCCTGGGCTAGAGGGTCAGGGGTCAGAGGACCCATCCCAGTCCTCCATTCCCACCCCATCCCATCAGGGCAGAGAGGAAGAGAAAGTCAGAGGGAAGGACCTTCCTCTCCTTCCCTTGGGGGTGTCCCTGAGTAGCTGCCCCTCCCAAGCCTCCATACCTGTGGTGGGAGCGGGACTGGGGCCGCCTGCCCTCCCTCCTCCTCCAGTGGAGGTGGTGGGGAAGGAAAGATCTCCTCCTCCAGAGGTGCAGGGGGAAACGGTTCCTCGATGGGGGGAGGGGGAGGAGGGAAGGCACCTCCCAGGGTGCCCTCCGCGTCGTCTCCATCCCCAAGGAGGGGAGGGGGCGGTAAGGGAAGGTCTGAATTAAGAAGGAGAAAGAGCAGTCAGTAGGGGCCCCTCTACCATTCCCCTCCTTATAGCTCTCACCCCAACCCAGGAGCTCTCTTGGGGGTCCCGGGGAGTGCGGGGAAGAAGGGGTACGCAAGATACCCTGGAGCACTGGGTCAGGAACAGCCGGGGCTCGGCGCAGGAGTGGTGCAGCTCCCGTTACACTTTGGAAAACGGACCCGAAGGGGAAGATTCATGCCCCACATTCCCGCCTCCCACCCCCAGGCGAGGGACTTGGACCGGTCCCAGGAGCCCTGGCTCCCAGCCATGAGCTCCACGATGAGGTAAGAACATCTGCTCGGGACAGGGTGGCTGCGCCCAGCCCCCACTGCTGCAACCATTCCAGACACCCCCAAATTCTCGAAACCACTGCCCCCAGCCCGGCGCCCACCGGGGTCCAGCCCCTTAGCCCGGCCGCATACCTTCGGGGGGCGGCAGGGGGATCTCGCCCACCCGGCCCATCTGTGCGCGCTGGGCCCCGGCGGCCGGGAGAGACTCGCTGTCCCCGGGCCGGAAAGGATTCACTTTGGGCTTTGGGGCCACCACCGGGGCGAACTTCTTCTGCGGAGCGTAAAAAGCCGGAGCGGAGACCGAGACGGAGATTGCTGGAGACGGGCGAGGGGCCGCCATGGCCAGGCCGGGCTGCCGAAGGTGGGTGGCTGGGATACACGCGCCGAGCCCGGCGGAGGACCCTCTGGCGGGCCCGGATCCCCTAGGCGCCCCTCCCCGTTAGAGGCTCCGTGAGCCTCACCGCGGGATGGAGCGTGCGCGCCGCGTCTCGGGTGGCCGCCTGGGCGCCGGGTCCGCGGACTCTGCCGGGTCGCGAGCCGCCTCCAAGCAAGCAGGGGAGGGACGAAGGGTAGAGGAGGAGGGAGGGGGCGGGGAGAGCGCGGCGCCAAGACCGTACAAGGAGCGGGCCGGAGAGGGGGCGGGGAGAGGCGGGGAGGCGGACGAGGCAGGAAACTCCCCCAGGAAGGGGCCCTGGTCCTGCCCCGGGGCCGGAGGCTCCGCCAAGGCTCTCCTACCCCCGCCCCCGCGGCCCGAGCCGGGCGCGGACCACCCCTCCCCTAGCCCAGGCCTCTGATGTCATTTCCTGACTTGCCCCCCTGCACGCCCGACCGGCGGGTGCCCGAGGTCTGACTCACCGTCCCCACTCCGAGCTAAGCCGGCGGAGGTCGCGCGGGTGCCCCCGAGGTGCAGAAGCAGCTCCTTTGAGCCTCCGCCCGGCCCAGCCCCTCCTCCGCGGGCCTGCGGTTACCTCCCGCTGCTCCCTTGAGCTGCTCCCCTGCCTCCCCACCCAGCCCCCAGCCCCGCGCCCCACATCCCCTCCTGTCGGGCCGGAGTGGCAGGACTGGGATGGAATTGGGCTCCAGAGTGGACGGGGATGGTGAGCGGAGCGTTCTCCCTGCCCACGCCCCACTACGTCCTTCCGTGACCTGGATGGGAGGGGGGGTGAGCACAAACCCCAGCGTTCGTGGGGGATCCTAACTTTAAATCCTGGACAGCCTCTTCGGGCTTCTAGGAATTCGCATCACCAGCTCCCCCGCCTGCAGATCAGTTACGATTTTTGTAGGTAGAAGCCCGGCCCGAGGCGAGGGCGGCCCGCCGACTTGGAGCCAGGGAGGACTTGAGTGGACGCGGACACCACGTCCTCCACAGTTCTTCAGTGCCCCCGGTGACCCAAGGAGCCTTTGGGCCGCGGAGCGGCTCTCGGGGGGTTCCGAGACTGCGCTCTGTGGAGCCCCCCACTGGCCCGACAGGATTCCTCGGCTTTGAACTCTGCCCCAGGCTACGCGGAAGGGACAGATAAAGTTTGGTTCTTTTCATTTTTTTTTTATAATTGAACATGGAAACTTACCAAATTGTCTCCTGAATTCTTTCACACTCACTACCTACAAACTAGGGCGTCTTGGGGCCTTTCGGTCTGTAAGTCAATATATCACCCTCAGGCGCTGCCAGCCTTCTCTGCCGTCAAAGGCGGTCCCTCTGTGCACACCGTGCTCAGTATTTCCAGTCCCTGGCCTTCCAAATCGACTACAAACGACTGTCAAGGAGCATCTGGGCTATGCTCTAATGATCATCCAGGCTTATCCCTGACATTCACCATGAGAAAACAGGTGGGGAGCTTAGGAGAGGGGCCCCGGTCATACCCAATTAGCCACAAGTCTAGGCTAGAACTGGGGTCTTGCGGGCTCTCATATCAGAGTTCACTCCCCTATACTTCCATGTCAGGTGAAACAACCCTGGAGACAAGAAAGCAGGGTGAAGTCAGGGTGCAGAGACTAGTTTGAGTGTCCAATGTAAGTGACAATCTCTTCATTCTCTCCATGTTCTGTGTATAAAAGAGTGATGAGATTTTAATCCACCTACCCTATTGCATTATATGGAGAAATAAATGAAATTCCATAACTGAAAGTGCTATAATACTTGGTATTATCATTCAAGTCCCTGTTCTGACCGGTAAACCCTGTGTCTCCTTCTGAGTTACCAAGCAGTTCCTCTCCAGGACCTTAGGGTTTGCAATGTCTCCTCCTTCCTTCAACCTTATCAAATAATTATGCCTAATACTACATCTTCATCTCAGACCCCTCTGATCTGAGAAAGACTGGTGCCCTGGCTTTCTCACAGGTGCTTCTCAGAGTCACAGTATGTGTTGTCATGTGTGCTGCTATAAAGCTTGCTGTGCAAACTGTCTCTGACAGGTATAAGCTGGTCCTGGACCTGTCCCTCTGAAGACCTGCTAGAAATTTGATACTGGATTTCTTGTGCATGTTGGAAATTGTGTATTGGGCTTTACAGACCAAAAGTCTCATTGCCAATCCTTTAAAATACACCCACTTGGAGAAAAAAGTTAGGAAGATGATTTCTAGATAGTGTCACAAGAGGGAAAGCCATCTACAGTCTAAATGTCTCATTAAGGAATGTGCCTGTGCAAAATATAGTATGTTTAATTGTTAGGCAGCTGAACCTATTTATAAATCAGGAATAGAAGAGTGCGTAGGCAGGCTTAGTTTTACTGACAACTACAAGCATTTGGGATGCAGAATATTAAAACCAAAATTTTCAGTCAGCCATTCTGAATACAAGGAGAAACACACTGGGTACTCCAGAAGGACAGGTTCACTAGGCCAGGATGTCTCTAGTGGAGCTGCAGGGTCAATACTGTAAAAATGCATAGGATGAACAGGAGTGGTCCTAGTAATTCTTAGGTACTTTTCTTAAGTAAGCAATTCTAATTGATCTCCTCAGTACTATGTGTAAAAAGTAGCAAGTACGTAGGTGCTCCCACCTAATTGTTTCCAACAGCTTGGGGCCAGGCAAGAGAGAGAAAGCCAGAAAATGGGCAGGGACCTTTGTTACCTAAAACATCTCTACACACTTCCACGTGTTTATCTCCACCAGGTGCCAGAAAGATTCGTCCAGGGCACACGACCTAAAGTAAGAAGTTAAAAGCAGTCAAAAAAGAATAAAAAGGAAACACAGGCAGTCGCAAAAAATGAATTCTGAATGAAAAGAGGGATACTGTCATGAAGTTCTTTCCATACAGGGGCTGCAAGTGGACAGCAGGTCAGCGAGGCACAGTAACGACACCGAGAAAGGCCGCCACCACCACGACAATAGTAACAGACACTTAGATAAAGCTTAGTACAGTGTGCTTGGCACAATAACACTAAGCACTTAAATATATCACCCCCATTTACTCATCACAAAGAACTTGTCAGGTATGTACATTATTATCCCATTTTTCGGTTAAAGAAACCGAGGCCATTTGCATTTTTCACTTCTGAAACTGCAAAATTTTTTGCAACACACATATTTTTTTTGAAGACACCCCTCTCCCTACTTCCATCTTTGCAGTCCATGAACATCGTCCCTCCAGAAGCCCCTGACTGGTACATCAACAACCTCTCCAGGTCAGTCTCTACCTCCCTCTCCCAGTTTGAGTCTTTGGGCCATCATGTTCTTCTTCCATCACATGGCACCATCGGATTCTACCCATCTGTCTCTCTAACCATCATGTGTGCAGAGACCAAGACAGATAGAGACAGAGATGCTTTCGTATAATGGACTTTTCTAGCTTTCTCCAAGAACCATTAACAGTGGCTGATATTAGGGTATAGAATTGGGGGAAGGCAGAAAGCCTTTATAGGTATTTTCTTTTTCTCCATGACTGTGTATTACTTTTATCACTAAAAAGAAAGAAGAGTGACAGAGCCTTCATCTCTCTTTCCTTATATCAGAGTGTTTTCTTGCCTGGAGTACTGGTTGCACGTGTTCTATAGATTTCCTACTTTCTTCCAAATTTGCTTCCCTTCTAGGCCCACTTGCATTTGCTTGTCAAGACAAAAGACTCGTGTCATCTGTGGGGCTGCAGACTCAATGGACCGGTTAGATGGGAAGGGGGGTGAGGGGCAGTGAACATCAGCAAGACCCAGGGATCTTGGCTGCCCCAGGGGCCACTCGCCTACAGAAAGGATGGCGTGACAATGCCAAATGCCCCCCTTTTTTCTCCTTTCTCCCAAAGCCAGCCCAGTGGGCAGGCATCCGGATAGCATCCTCTTTGCACTTTCTTTCCCACTTTGCTTCAAACAGTATTTACCAATAATTTACATATTCCAGGCACTCTGGACATGAAGATAACTAAACCCAGTTCTTGCCTTCAAGAAACTCTCCATCTAGATGAAAAAACAAAACAAAACACTTAAGTAGATATTTATAAGGTAAGTATAAAGATTAGAAAAATAAGTGTCACACACCCAATAATGCTTGCTGGGCATGGTACACGGATTAGAATAGCTGGTGGCCTTCTCACCTCATTATTAGTGTCCCACCAGGTCCAGGCAGCAGTGAGCAGAGCCTGCATAGGGCAGCTAGAGAGCAGAGGTCAGAGGAGCAGTAGAAGGCAGGATTCCATACCTGCCAAGGTCTGAGCCAGATGGGCACCCAAAGACACTGTCAGCAGGGCAGCAACGTGTGGTGGCCACGGGATGCAGAGCTAGGCAGATGGTCAGATGGCAGAGAGTCAGTAGCCCAGGGAGCAGGGAAGGGCAGACAGGAAAAGAGACCCAGGGCACCAACAGCAGCACAGGCAGGGTGCTGGCACCGAGGCAGCTGCTAGTGGAGCATCTGCTGCCTTTTGTCTTCCTTCTCCTGAACCCAGGGGGAGTCAAAATCAGAGATAGCCTGGCTAGAAGTTCGAGTGTTTGTACTGAAAATAGCCCATTAGTCACTAGGGGACGTAAACATTTCAGGGAGTTGGGGGGTAAAGATGGGTAGATAACCTAGCTGCTTGAGATGAGAGGTACTTATGTTTCTCTGGTGGCTCCCATCACCTCTGCTCCCTTTAATAAGGTGGGCTGACTCTGAAGAATCCCACCAGGATCACCTGACACAGGAAGCGGGTGCTCCCAAGAACCCTCAGAGCTTGCTCAAGCTTCCTGTAGACCGCCCTTCCTGCTACCAGGTTTGTTGGTATTTACCTGCCACCCAGTGATGCAGTGAACACAGCAAATGGACACGCAGTCTCAGGAAAAGAGAAGGGGAGTCACTTAGAATAGCAGATGTCTTCCTACTTAGACTTCTCACCATGCTGGAGACACGCCTTTGTACCCAAGTGTGAGACATTGCTGCTGCAGAGCAAATCCCTGCAGTTCCAGCAACGTTGTTCCTGTGTGCTCAGTAGCAGCATAGCACACTTGTATTATAGAAGGCCCAGCATTCTTTCAAGAGAGAGCAGCATGAGCAAAGCCTTGTGATGGCTGTGAGCACGTCCATCATCACATGTCAGTATGAGGTAAGGCAGGCATGGCCGGGGCGTGTGAGAGGACGGTGTAAGCACGGGCTCCCAGAGAGCTGGGGAGGCGGCCATGCAGAGGTGCAGACCATGGGAAGAGTTTTGACTTTGTCCTGAGAGCAGTGGGGAGCCACTGGGGGGTTTGGGGTTGAAAAGGATGGTGTGAGAATACTTGGGAATTTTGAAAATCTCACCATAGAAGCAACGTGGAGAGTAAAGGAGGTTCCAGTGCAGATGAGGACAGACCAGTTAAGGGGCTATTGTAGAGCTCTAGGTGCAAATGGTGGGCGGGGGGGTGGGGCATGTTTTGTGGATCCGGACAAAAGGGGATAGATTCGAGGACTTTCAAGACATGAATCATCCGCAGAACGTAGTGATGGACTGAATAAGGAGTGGGAGTGGAGATGAAGGGTGACATCATGGATCCAGCCCAGCTTCTGGCTGGTACCTACCTGGAGGAGTGCACTGCTCTTGGCTGAGAGGTAAAGGTCTCGGAGTGAGACTGTGCTTTGTTCTGGGCGTGCTGAGAATGGGAGGGTACATGGTAGGAGGTGGGGTATCCCAAGTCCAGAACAGAGAAGAGAAAACTGTGCTGACAATCCATATGTATAAGTTACCTGTCTCCAAGTAGTAATTTGAATCTGTTATTAGCTAAAAGAATCATCTAACGAGTATTGCCTGGGAAGTTGAGAGGGCCTAGAATGGGCTTTGGTGGTTTACAGCATTTGATGGACAGATGGAAGAGGGAGGTGTGACTCTAAGTAAGGAGACGCCAGGCCTCCATGTCTCCTCCGAAGCAAGGACACTTCCACCCCCTAATCCTCGTACACTCACCACCTTGACCCGAGAGCACTAGGACTCATTGCATTACTCCTTAACCCAGATATGTCAGTACATCCTTAAGTAGCCCCTGCCCAACCCTGAAAAAAATGCAGGGTGCCCTCTGGAGCTCCCAGACCACAGTTAGCAAATGTTCCTCTGCTTCCAGCATTCTGTCCCCTGCTGCTCTCACCTGATCACCTCTGAGGACATACCTCCCTCTGTAGTCCTCTGAAGTGGCAGTAAATATTGCCCCCCCAGAGCCTTCTAACTCCTAACCCTGGAGGTGGGACAGATATCCCTTTTGACCCTCGTTACTACTTCCACACGATTCTACTTCCTCCCTCCCTAAAATCCTCCAGCTTTGAATATCCTGTCGTCAAACTGTACCAGCTGCTGCTTTGTCCATGTATAGCCATCTATTGCCGAGTCATTCTTCCTCATTTCTTGAACATTTCTTGTCTTAGCTCACTGGCATTCTCTCTCAAATGACTTTTCTATTCATTCTGGGTGATTTCAATACCACATGGATGATCCTTCCTCCCCCTGCCTCTCTGTTCCTTGAACTTCTCTCTTTCCCATGGCTTTGCTGGACCTCAACCACTATCCCAACACTGACCAACAGAAATATGATGTGAGCCTCATACGTAATTTAAAAAGAAATTTAAAAAGAAACAGGCGTCATTATTTTAATAACATACTTTAACCCACTATATTCAAAGTATTATCATTCCAACATGTAACCAATATTTTAAAAGATCAACTAAGAACTGACACTGGGTGGTGAACATACAATGCAATACACAGACAATGCACTGTAGAATTGTACACCTGAAACCTATGTAATTCTTCTTAACCAGTGTCACCCCAACGAGTCTTAACAGTAATAAATAAATAAATAAACTTTTAAAATAAATAAAAGATCAAGTGGCAAAGTCCAGCTCCTATCTTAGAAGGGAGAAATTGCTTGCACCCTCTCCCTCAACTCTGCTAACTCTAGCCATCTCATTGTTATGTATCTGAATTTTTGCTTGTCGGCATTAAAAAATTTTTCTAAAATGGGTACATATGACTTGAGAACAACATGTACACACCACTTGGAGTTCAAAGTTACCCATCTCTTTTGGACTGTCCCACCTGGGTGGGTCCACTGCACACTCCCAGGACAATCATAATTGACTCAGTGAGCGAACAACTCTCAGGTGGACCCAATGCTCACCACCACCCAGGAGAGTAAAAGCTTTGACACTGTCAGCTTATCACTGTGAATAAACTTTAACCAAACAATAATCTGAATGTATACACAAGGATTACACACCCAGAACGAAAGAATACTTATCTCTGGAACTCCAAGTTAGAACAATGTTCTTTGCTTTTTAATTTTATTGTGGTAAAAACACTTAACATGAAATCTACCTTCTTAGAACAATGTTCTTTTCACCTCATTTTATCCAAAAGGAGCTGATCCATCTATATGAGCAAAAAGAGGATGGGTACTGAGCATATTTCAACAGTGTTTAGTGTTAAAATAAAATTCAGGAAAATAATCCAACATAAATATAGGGAAGCAATCATAGGACAGGGAAAAGAATGCTAGAAATGAGTTAGAGAACCTGAATTTTGGTTACAGTTCAGTCACTTACTAGCTGTGTGCCTATAAAAATCTGACTTTTTTTTTCTGTGAAAGTAAAGCAACTGACTTGATACCTGTTTTCTTACAGTTCTAACACTCAGTGATCTGTACTTGGTGCCCTGTATATCCTCTGTTCTTTCATTGTCAGGAAAATGTTTTTGCTGCCCTCTCTGGTCTTGGTCAACTTGCTTAAAGATGGTGGACTGGGAAGGGCTGAGACCTGGAGACCAATTAAAACTATTTAGGATCAAGTATTAAAAGTATTAAAAGTATTAAAACTATTTAGGATCAAGACTAATTGCAGGAAAGGAGAAAAGGTCCCAGGGAGTTCGACTTCACAGCAAAAACAGATCCTCATCCAACAAAGCATTTGCAAGAGGAATCCAAGCTGAGGTTGCAGGATATCCAAAAGCTAGGGAAGGCATAGGAATGGGGGACCCAGAATTGGGGTATATTCAGGAATCTGAGAGGTGGGATGTCAGCTGTCACTTGGTGACAGAGAAGTCTGGCAGTTAGTAACAGAGCCTCAGCTACCAGGCAGTGATTCAGTGATAGCACCTTGTAAGCACAAGGCAGGATATCTCCTCTGGAGGAGGTAGGCATAGAGGTGGGGCGAAGGGAGTCTCAGCAGGGCCAGTAAGAAAGTTCCGAAAGCATCACGTGACACCAGCTGCTTTTCTTCCCTGACTTTATAAATACTAACCAGGCAGCTACCTGTGATTGGACAAACCTTTCAATTCCATGTTCTCACTGGCCCTCCTGGAGGCAGGAATATAATTGGCAAGTAGGGTCACTGAGGCTGGAAGCAGCAACTGCCTGGTGTTACCTATTTGATTCTTCCTGTCTCCATCAGTGGCCCTGGGATTTGTGAATGCTGAGTTCTCACTTGACCTCTGAAGATCCCATCTGCGCCGGCCCTCTGGGATTGATGAACTTCGCTATTTTTGCTTATCTGGTCCCTGACTCGTGGTTGTCCAGGGCTGCTGCCCTGTTCCTGGCATCCTGCCTGATCCTCGGCTGCCTGTGACCTGGACATAATGATGGCACTCCTGGGCCTTGAGTATGCTTTCAGGTCTGACTAGGACATTGTTCCAGGCCCACTTGACCCAACCCTCTCTTCTCTGAAAAGCATGTAAAATCCCATTAGCCCAGAACCTCTGGCCTGGATTTTCTTATCAGAATGTTTGGATGGAACCCCCAAATCTGAGCGATTTTCTTCCAGGTTTTCCCAAGCACCTGCTTGTCAAAGAAAAGACAGGGCATAGATACAGAGAACAAACTGCTGGTTGCTAAACGGGAGGGGGTTGGGGGGATAGGTGAGAAAGGTGAAGGCATTAGGAAGTACAAATTGGTTGTCACAAAATAGTCTCCGGGATGGGAAATACAGTGTGGGGAATAGAGTCAATAATGATGTAAAAACAATGTATGGTGTCAGATGAGTTCTATACTTACTAGATCACTTCATAAATTACATAATGCCTAACCACTGTGCTGTACACCTGAAACTAATATAAAATAATATTGAATGTCAATCATAATTCAAAAAATATATACATAGTCATGGGATGTAAAGTACAGCACAGGCAATATAGTTGGTGGTATAATAGCTATATATGTTGTCAGATGGTAGTAGACTTATTAGGGTTATCACTTTGTGAGAGATGTAAATGTCTAATCATTATGTTGTTTTGTACACCTGAAGCTAAAAGAAGAAAAAAGAAATGACAAGGCAAATGCATTCCCATGATAATCTAATAGACTCTATTAGAATCACCAGGGAAACATTTATTTGGGCACTCTTGTCTGCTGAAGGGAGCCACGGAATCCTGCAAAACGTGGATTCAGTGATGCTGACCTGCCCATCAGCAGGAGGCTTTGCTGTCATGCACAGAGACTGTTTCTGGGGACTGCAGCCATGTGGGGAGGGGAAGGTTTACCTAGCTTCTTATTTCACTACACATTGGAATGACTTCACCTTAGATGCCTAATATTTTGCAAAGGTTTCAAATTTCATCTAAAAGTCATACAACCAATGACCTCTGCTGATTTAAAAGGTTTTACCTTCCACAGTGTCCAACACACCAGAGACTGGTCAAATGAGACCTTTTTGGCCTCATCTCCAACACTGGATGGAACCAGAGAAATTCTGCCATGAAACGTGCCTTCCTGTATAACTAACTAGCTGCCCTGAGATGTCCTTCCCTCCTCAGCAAACTTCCTCTGCCCAGGAAAGCCTCTGCCTCAACAGAATGGCCAGGAACCCCATCTATTGATTACTCGAGGAATCCAGCTAAAGGTGGGGGTGGTGTGGGGAAGAGAACTCCTTAGAGCACCAGCACATTCTGGGGCACTTTCTACTTTGTGGCAATACAATTTACACACTACCAACACCCCAGCCTATCCACGAATTAGCTGTGAATCTGCCCTATGTGTCAGCAACCTAACCGCCAACCCCCATTCTTTGTCTTCCTGTTCACTATTAAGGAAATTACTCCCATTTCAATGAATACAGACCCCCATCATCTCTCCTTCTCAGACTTTTCTAATTTCCGCCCAGCCCCCCATGCTGTCTCCAGTATGCCTCTGCCAGCATGTCCTCCAGGTCTTTCCCCAAGGTTCTCTAGTATCAGCATACCTACTTGCAGCTCTTTAAGCACACAGTGCCTCCTGTGAGCCAGGAAGAGCTGCCCCAGAGCTGACTAAACTTGGGAGCAGCCTGAGTCACCACCTCCTTGTCACCCCCAAGGCACAGAGATTCTGGTATAATGCATAGACTTTGACAAGTAGGAACTGAGACATTCTTGTCATCAGCACCCAAGACCTATACCAGCGCTGGAAGTCACCCGGAGGAAAGATCATTGCTTTTCCATTTTCAAAATCGAGGACTGTAGATAGATTCATACCTCTCTTCAGCTATGGTCCCACCTTAAATAAAGACTAAAGTCAAAGAATGCATATCAAATAAAATGTCTGAACCGAGTACCTCTACTAATTAAAAAAATAAATGAACAAGCACGTAAGTAGGGCTTCTTCCCACAGCATCCAGGATTAATTTTCCATCTGAAGGGTGAGCTGAAGCCCTAGCTCTTTTTTTCAGCTGGGTCATTTGGGGGAACAGAAAGTTAATCAACTTCTAACCCCCATTTTCTCAAAGCAACGCAAAGGTAACTACTTCCTTATTGGGTTCTTGTAAGAAAAGACTGAAAATTCTTTGTCAGCGGTTCTGTGATATTGGCATATAACTTTTTTTTTAATTATTTATCCTCTATCTCCCCCATTCCCAAACTTTTAGTAGATTATTTCACCTCCTACTTCTCAGAGAAAATAGACACCACCAGACAGGAATCCCTCATCTTCTCCACACCAAATGTGCAACCTACTGGCATCTGCTCCAGGCTTCTTTTTTTTTTTTTTTTTTTTGCTTTTTGGTATGTGGGTAGCTCCCTGACTGGGAATCGAACCCAGGCCGCAGCGCTGACAGCGCCAGCGCCGAAGCCCCAAGCCACTACACCACCAGGGAATTCCCCAGGCTTCTTTCTACCAAAATACAAGAGCAGGGTGCCTTTATTTGAACTTAATACCCCTTTCTGAGCTTTGCACCTATCCCTGGTGGCTGCTTTAGGGATTTACCCCAGTGCTGATTCATCTTCCTCTCTGGTGAACTTTGAACCTCCCCCTCTCAGTTGGATCTTTTCATAGGCTCTTAACAATAATCTAGTGTCTCCCAATAAAACAAAAGTAAGACTTTATTAAGCTGTTGTGCTTTAGAGCTGCCTCCTCCTTTGTTGCGGGTAGACATGAAGCTTTGGTCTTGTAGGTAAAGGGGACGTATCTTTGTTCTTTGGGGCCCAGATTTCATAATGGAATGAATGTTAAGTGTCTTGCTGAGTCATTTAAGTTGGTACTATTAAAAGGAATATTAACAATAGTTTAGTGTTTATTTGGGGACGAGTGGGTCAGGGAGGGGAGAAAGGGGAGGGGGTGGGAGAGGAGGGGGGGGAAGCTAAATATAAGGTGATGGAAAGAGAAGTCACAGTCGGTGGTGAGCTTATTATACATCAAGTTGACAATGCACTGTAGACTTGTACACCTTGCGAGTATGTCGCAAAGGGGACCAGTTTGGAAGTGCCAGCACCATACTGGTGCATTCTGCCCAAGTCTTATATTTTTACACTTTGAAAATGGACTGCTTAATATAATGATTTCACTGAGGGCCAAACGGTAACCAAAGAGTAAGTCAGGACATTTCTAAAACATAGGCTTTCCATAGGTAAACCCATAAATTACTTGGGATAGAAAGTCCCACAAAAGGCAGAAGAGTGTGTGTGTGTGTGTGTGTGTGCACATGAACATACTTTTTAAACACAAATTGATATACTATCATTCTTATAGATTGATTTTTTATATCACAATGTATCATAATTTTGTCAACAAATAGTTATAAATTATTATGAATAGCTCCATAGTATTCTATTATACACATACGAGGGTTGTCCAGAAAAAATCCAACCATAAATGCTCTATTTTTCCATATGACACAGCTGGATACTTTCCGGACAGCCCTCGTAGGTCACAATTAATTTAATTAACCTCCAGGTTTGAACATGTGGCTTGTATACAATCGTTCATTATTACATAAACAGTGCTGCAGATTAAATCTTTGTCCACACTCTATTTTTATTTCCTTAGAAAATTTCTATAAATGGAACAGCTGTGTCACAATCTAGTAACAACAGCAACAACAGCGATGCATGTTGTAAAGATGTTTTTCATCAGTTCTATCACGCTGTCCTCCGGAAAAGTTGTTTTTCTTCATACCAGAACTGGAATCATTAACCTTGGGTCAGAAGATGGCAGAGATTAGAAAAATGCCTCGAAACAGTAAGAGGATCCCACACATGCAGCAGGAAGGAAGCTGGCTAGGGTTCTGCCTATGATATTCTGCTTTTCTCTGGTGGAAAAAAACAAAACAAAACAAAACCTTTGAAACAGAATGTGGGATGGGACTGAATCATAAAGACCTGGAATCCCCTTTGTTGACACTGATTGAAATCATTTGCATAAATCCAGCCTTATACAGCTGTGCTAAGGGGACCAGGGGAGGGGTTTATATCCACATTTGGACCACAGTAAGACTGGGAATTGTGGAATCAGAAAACACCCCAAAGGGAGAGCCATTTCAGGTGGGAGGGCATGAGCAGAGCTGGTCGCTTGACCTGCTACTCCTGACCTGGAAGTTTCCCTGGGAGTGTTTTCTCTGCTCAAAGCTCAGGGGTTTGGATGGCACTGCTGTAGTAATGGGGGTTGCTTCTTCTTTTCTTTTTGCCATCTTTTCCATTTTCTTTCCTTTGCAGACAATATATTCCAGGAGGGCAGAAACGATTTGATACTTCTTTTGTATAACCAACACTAGTACATATAAGAAAAATACTTTGTACTTGTATTTCTTTCCACTGTCAAAAGAAGGATTGAGATCCCACCACAAATTATACCACACCATTCAAATCTAAAAAGATCTACAGGGGACTAGTCTGTCTTCTCCCTCATGGTTTTACAGATGTAGATTTGGTTCATTTCCTCATGCACAGAGACCAAAGATCAGTTCGCTCTCCATAATCCCATCTGCCAGATCTGCATTAGATTATTAATATCAGTTCACATCTTTCTCATGTAGAATCCCCCAAAATGTAGTCGTTATCACCGTAAAGTTTAGCGAGCTCTCCATTCATAACCTACAGGTTAAAAGTCGCAACAATAAGACGTATTTTATTCTCTTTCTCTTTTTGCATACCCACATCAGGGACCCCCTAGCCCACTGCCCTACTTCCTGTTTAACCTCAGGAGGGACAGAAAAGCAGGTGGAAAGCAAGCAGACCCGAGTTAGCATTTGCTTTTGGTCTGATGCTGACCTGGTCCGCTCTCTGACTTCAGTGTTCTGGGTTCTGCTTATGACTTTTCCGGACTATACCTCTTGCCTGCTGTAACTATAGTGCCAACTTGACCCCTGCCGCCTAGATCTCTTTCCCTCTCAATCTCCTACACAGGAAGCCCCAGTTTGTCAGAGAAGACCAAGGCTCAGAAAAGTTAAATTGGATTTAAAACTGTCTTCTAACCAGCCTGGGACTTGACATTTTTATTTTGCACTAGTTGGGATTGCATTGGCTTCATTCTGCTCTCCTATCCCCAGTCAGGCCAGGAATTAGATTATCTGCATCCTACATCCCCATAACCATCCCCGAATTTCCAGCAAAGTCTAAGCAAAGACTTCTCAATCTGGTGGGGTGGGAAAACCGTACACAGGAAACGCAGAGCATCCTTACTGTATCCAATCACGCTTCCGTTTGTGTCAAAGAAGCTGGCCCAGGAAGAACACAAGTGCCTGCGGAATGTGCAGGGCCAAGGCCCTGGATCCAGGCTTTATTCTCATGCCCACCTCACTTTCTCCCTAAGCAGACCCTGAAAGTCAACCCACCCGAACCGAAGAGTGGGCAGGCATTCTCTGAGGCTCCACAGGCCCCCGGGCGCGTGCCCAACCGCGACCCGCGAGGAGCCCCGCGTGGGGCCGGGGAAGGGCAGACGGAGGGAGCGGCGCGCGGCCCGCAGACAGCCCGGCCCCCGAGGGAGCGCGGCAAAGGGCGCGGGGAGCGCGGCGGCAGATCGGGGCTGGGGGAGGCGCCGGGCGCAGCCAATCCCCGGGCCACCCCCTCCCCGGCCGCGAGCAGAGCCGGGGCGGGGGAGCCAGGCGGCGGCGGCGGCGGCGGCGGCGGCGGCGACGACGGCTGCCGCGGGGAGGGATGGAGAGGGGCGGGGGGAGCGGAGCCGAGCGGAGACAGCCGCGGCGCTGCAGAGAGGCTGGGGCGGCGGCGCGGCTCCCGGTGCTCCCCCCGCGCCCGCCGCGCGTCGGCGAGGGTCCGGCCCCGGAGGCCTCGCGCCATGGGCTGCATCGGCTCCCGGACCGTGGGTGGGTACCGCGTCGGGGCGGGCGCGGGCGGAGGCAGGGCTCGCCGGGTCCGGTCCTGCGGCCCCCTCCCCCACCCTCTCCGCGCCCCTCCGGGTACCTCGCTCCGTGCCTCCCTGCCCGGCTTGGCTGCCTCACTCCCCTTCCGCTGCTCTCCTCCCCGCTCCGCTCGCGCGCCCCCGGGGCTGGCAGCCCGCTCGGCGTTCTCTCCACCTCCCTCCAGCTCCCTGCCGTCGTCCTCCCGCAGGCGCGGTCCCTCTCCATCCTCGCTCCCCCAGCTCCCTTTCTCTCCTCCGCCGCTCTCCCCTCCTCTCCCGTCCCCTCACCCACCGCCGCCAAGCCTTCCGCCTCGATTCTCTGCCTGCCCCAGCGCCCTCGCCCCCATCCCCAATTCTTGAGCAGCCCCCTTCTAAGTACCCCCAGTGTAGTGTCAGCCTCGAGTCCCTTTCGCAGCCCGCCTCCATCCGGCTTGGGCGCTTGCCCCCACCCCATCCTTCTTCCTTCTCCGTTGCCTTTTTCCGCCGTTCCTGCCTCCCCCGATTCGCTTTGTTCACGTGCATTTTCCCTCTGGGGCGGGGGCGAGATGCGCCTGGGGCCTCCGGGAGGGAGTGGGTCCCACGCCCCGAGGGGCTGGGATTGGGCCGGGGTGGGGCGTGGGGGAAGCCGGTGGACGCGCGGTGGAGGGGCCGAGAGGGGTCGGCCGCCGGCTCCCAGCGGGGTGGGGCCGGCCCGGCGGGGGAACCCGGGGACTGGACTGCACCTGTCAGCGGGGGCTGGCGGGGCGGGGCCAGCCCTTTATTTACCTTCCACCGGGGGTGGGAAGACGAGCGCTTCCCAATTCGTCCAACCCCCTCAGCGTTTGCCTTGCCACCGCCTCCTGAAGCCCCGTGCCCTGCACCCACCTCATCCTCACAGCTCAACAAATTCATCCATCCCCTTCCCAACCCCTCGATTTCCCCGCTTCCAACTCCCCAGTCCTCCCGCCTACACGTCCCAGTGACCTCAGGCTGAGAGAATAATTCGTATTATTATTACAAACAAACTCGCTCTCAGGAAGCCTGATTTCTCTGAGACCTTATTTATTTCCATGGATACCCCCTTCCTCTGCTTTCACCTCTTCTTCTGGTTCTCTTCCCTCCCCCTCCCTGCCCCCAGCAGAGCTCTGACTCAGCTCTCCCTCCTCTACAAAGGCCACCTCCCCATCCCCTCTCTCCCACTCTGCCCTCCCCATCTCCTCTCTCCTCAGAGACTGTGCCCTGCCTGCCCCATTCCCACTCTCTCTGCCCAGATGTCCCATCTTTCCTCTTGTATCCAAGCCACAGCCTCTGCTCTGACCACTCCCCTGTAGCCCCAAGGGAGAGTGGGCCCACTTTGGAGGGGTCCTACCTCCCTTGAACCTGTTAACCAGGATCCCTTCCTTTTACACTATGTTAAATGTCTCCTCAGGCCCAAGACCTGGTTCAGTTCACCCCTTCTCAAGAGTGGACCCCTAATCCTCAATTTCAGAATCATAAAACTGCATGTGTCAAAAGGACCTATACAGTCAGATGGTTCAGCAGCCATCTGATGGCTGAGTCTCTCTACAACTACCCACTGGTTCTTCCCCAAGCCTTGCAGGAGGCACTACCCCGCCCTAATGCCCTCAGTCCCCCTTCACCAGGAGCTGCAATTACCATCCTCTCAGCCCTCCACTTTCCCTGGAGGCCCTCAAGCCCTGTCCACCCCCTCTCATTGTCTTCTGTATTCTCTTTGACTTGAATTGCTATTCTTTTGGTTCCTTTTTTAAAAAGTTCACTTCTCTCCTCCTACTGTCCCCCTCCACACTTCTTTAATCCATCACTTGTCTCCCCAGAGTCAGATAAAATAATTCCATCTCACTTTACTTAGTCTCACTGTTTCTGGGTGAACACACTCATCTCCCGCCTCTATCCCCACCAAATCCTTCCTGTCAGACAAATTCACCAAATCTGTTTTCTGTCAGAAAAATTCACCAACTCCTGCGGAGGTTCCACTGCATTCCTTCCACCTCACAAATAATAAAGTCCACACATAGAGGCGCCCCACCCTTATTTATAGAAATACAATAGATGACAAGCACAGCCCCTATGTACACACGTCAAAGATTCCTCAGGACAGAATGGAGAACTTTTCCTGCTAAAACCCAACCACTGACCCTTCCATTTAAACAACAAATGAGGCTGTCCACCACTTTTTCTGTGTGTACTATTCTTGCTTGAGCTCAAACGTGAGTATTTTAGCTCAGCATTAGGATTTCTCCTACCCCCCAAACTGGGGAGAGTAGGGATGTAAAAGGACGGGTCTGGAGGAGCTGACTCAGTGAGTGGCTTCTGCATTCTAAGACCAAGGAGGGACCTTTTGGGTCAGCCTAACCCTCTGGTCACTTCAGGGAATGAGGTGATTGCCGTGGATTGGAAGGGCCTGAAAGATGTCGACCAAATCAACATGGACAGCACCAGCTCGCTGCACGGGAGCAGCCTTCACCGGCCATCCACTGAGGTGAGCCGCCTCCCCAGCTGCCCCCTCCCCAAAGGGCCTCCAAAAGACCCGAGGAACCATCAGGCACAAAGCCTCCCAGCTGCCTGGTCCTTGAATTCTCTTCCTAAATTCCAAGACAACATCCCGAACACTCTGAACTTCAGGCTGACACTTTTATAGAATATTTCTCCCACATTTCCTCAAAATACAAGCCAAATGTTCTGTGCCGAGATCCTAATTCCGCATGCTAATAACCTCAGGCAAGCCCTCCCTTCTTCACACACTTCTGAAAGTCCCTCTGAGGAAGTGGGGTTACTCGCATTCCTGGAAGTGCCTGGGATACCCACTCCGTTTCCTTCCTCCTCACAGCAAACGCGAACGGACTTCTCCTGGGATGGCATCAACGTGAGTGCAGCTCCCTGCTCCCCCAGCTTTCCCCAGTCCAGCCTAACTCCTCCCTTGATTCTCCTTTAGGCTTTCCTTAGAACACAGTGTTCCCTCCCTGCAGCAGGCACTATGAGCCCTCCCCTTCTGTACCTACACCCCAGATTTTTAAGGGCAGGTGGAGGATATGCATCCTTGGGGCCCCTGACTGTAATGGCTGTCTGTATCTCCTGCCCTAGCTCTAATCCTTCCGCCTGGAATCCATCATTTCCTCCACATGTAAAGCACGCCCATGCCCTCTTATTTCTTTCCCTCTCCTCCTCCGTTCCCAATTCTAGCTCTCCATGGAGGACACCACTTCCATTCTTCCGAAGCTTAAGCGAAATTCTAATGCCTATGGCATTGGGGCCCTGGCCAAGTCATCGTTCTCAGGTGAGACTCCCTACACAGGGACTCGTCTTTAGGAGACATGGACAGGCTCCTGGCCTCAGTCTCCCTGCTCCTTCAGAAGAGGGCCCTCACCTCCCCACCCCTCACCCATCTGCCCTCTCCGTCAAGCCTCTTCCATCCTCCAGGCTGCCCTCATATATGAAGACCTCGGGGAGCCTGCTCCCCTCTCCCCCATGGAATGGAGTCCCTTGGGAGTGGGGTGGGGCTAATGAGGACACTCTGTTACCAGTATTGTGTGATATTCTGGAGGATGTGGGTAATGTCTGGCCCCTCAGGGATTTCAAGAAGCATGAAGGACCATGTGACAAAGCCCACAGCCATGGGGCAAGGCCGAGTGGCCCACATGATTGAGTGGCAGGGCTGGGGGAAGGCCCCCGCCATTCAGCCCCAACTCAGCCACGAGGCCGTGCGCAGGGACACCGACGCTTACTCCGACCTCAGCGATGGCGAGAAGGAGGCGCGTTTCCTTGCAGGTACTTATTCCCCCAGCCCTCAAGAGGCACCTTTTGGGGTGGCCAGGGACTAACCCTCCAAACCCACCCCCTGCAAAGATGGGCTCTGTCCATATGATAACCATCAGACTTAATTTCCCAACCAGCTCTAATTTCAGATACTTTGACTTGTGAATTCTGATAGGTGCCCTCAAACTTATTTTTATCATCTCAGAAGGGATGTTATTTTTATATTTTATCATCTCTGAGGGGAGTTAACAAGGGATTGTGGGTCCACCTGATGCCTCCTCTTCTGCATGGTGGGACTATTCAATTCCTGGACTCGCACAGTCCAGGCAGAAAACACAGGGGCCGTTTTTCCTATTTCTTGAAGAAAAAGAAAGGAAGGCCTTGGGGACCTTTTCTAGCCTTAGCCCCTGAGCACATTGCAGTCATGGACTCACATACTGGGGTTGTCACTTTGTGACAACCACTAGAAGATCAAGGGACCTGGGTGAGGACAGGGGGTTGCATGGACGAGGTGTCACTCCAGGAAAGTAGTGTAGATACAGAACAGGCATGTAGTGCGCCCACAATGGTGGCCGAGCCCTAGTGACAGTCTCAGTAAGATACCTAGGAAGAATGATAGACCTGGAAAAGCAGAGAGTACCTTTGTGTTGGTGGTATGGGTAGTGGTGGTAGAAGTATCGGTGAGAGGGGAGAGAAGCATGTGGGGGCAGGGGGTGGTGTAGGGCAGCTGTCAGTAGGAGCTTCACCTTACTCATGGCTCTGACTAGAATGGGGACCCTGAGTCTACCCACCCTCACTATTCCTGTCCTCCTTCCCTTCTCCTTCCAATCCCTTCAACTTTGACCTTGATATCACTGTGGACTTACAATCCCATGGTGCTGTCTTGGGGATTCTCTGGGGAATCTTGAGCCCTCCCACACCCCATCTGGATTCCTTTGTCCTTGGCTACCTAATACTAGCTAGCATTCCTAAACACTTTCAAAGATAAACTTCTGGAAGTCCCTTAGGGTATCTCACCAGAAGACCCCTAACTCTTTCCCCTAGGAATCCTGAATCTGACCTTCTGGGAAGCCCCCCGCTAGTTTGCCTTATTTCAGGGCATGTACAAAGACTGTCCAGGACAGTAGCCACTGGCCACATGTGGCTATTGAGAACTTGAAATGTAGCTAGTCTGAGTGGAGATGTGCTCTAAGTGTAAAATATCGACTGGATTTCGAAGGCTTCGTATGAACAAAAGAACTTAAAATATCTCTAATAATTTTATATGAATTATATGTTGAAATGATAATCTTTTATACCTACTGGGTTAAATAAGATATATTAGTAAAACTAATTGCACCTGTTTCTTTTCATTTTCTTTAATATGGCTACTAAAAAATTTTAAATTACATACATGACTTGCATTGTATTTCTATTGAACAGTGCTGCCCTGACGTCCCTTACCCATGCATGTGTCTCGGGTACATTGTGCTGATTACGTTTCTTCTCCCAGGGGTCATGGAACAGTTTGCCATCTCCGAGGCCACACTCATGGCCTGGTCTTCCATGGATGGTGAGGACATGAGTGTCAACTCTGCCCAGGAGCCACTGGGCTGCAACTACAGTGACAACTACCAGGAGTTGATGGAGAGTCAGGGTGAGGAGTGGTTCCAGAATCCAACCCCTGAGGCCTCCCCAGCTACTTAGGCTACTTCTATGCTGCTCTGGTTTTCTAAAATGTTCTTCTGTTGCATCTCAGCTTCCCTGTTTCCCTCCTTCCTCAGTGCCTCACCCTCAACTCTCTGTGCTCTTGCTACTGCCCTTGATCGTCTGTGACCCCACTAACCTCCGTGTTCTCTTCACAGACGCCCTCGTTCAAGCCCCCATGGACGGATGGCCTCACTCCTATGTGTCCCAGGGCATGTACTGTCTGGGGTCATCGGATGCCTGGGAAGCTAGCGACCAGTCCCTCATTGCCTCTCCAGCCACAGGATCCTACCTTGGCCCCGCATTTGATGACTCCCAGCCAAGCTTGCATGAAATGGGGCCTTCCCAACCTGCTTCGGGGTACTGTGCTCAGGAGCCCTCTCCTTTGCTGGGGGGAGACACTGACTGGGCTCCAGGGGTGGGCGGGGTGGACCTGGTCAGGGGCCCTGCTGAGGAGGAGAAGAGGCCACTGGCCCCTGAGGAGGAAGAGGATGCAGGATGCCGGGACCTGGAGTCACTTTCTCCCCGAGAGGACCCCGAGATGTCCACTGCTCTCAGCCGGAAGGTATCTGACGTCACATCCTCTGGTGTGCAGTCCTTTGATGAAGAGGAGGGTGAGGCTAACAACTAGCATCCTCCCATCCCCAGCTGAGGAGCATGGCTGCGACAATACCCTCCCTTCCCCAGCAATACAGCTGAGGCCTGGGCAGAAGGCTGCAGGGAGCCCAGGAGCTGCCAGCCCTCGCCGGGAAGATGGCGGGCCAGGATGGGATTTCATTCGGGTCCAGGGACAGAGGCCCAGGCAACCAGATGGCTGTGAACTTGGCTTAGCTGCGGGCTTCTGGGTCTGTGATAATGAGACTCCAGTTTGTATCCTGGGGACAGGAGCACAGAACAACCTGTGGCCATCGACTTCATCTCAGTTTTTCACTCCCCGATTTCGTCTTCCAGGAGCCTTGACTGTGGCTGTCTGAACGCCTCCTTTCTCCATATCACTCTTGCTTTTTCCAACTCTGTGTTTTCTCTGGTTGCGGCCCCAGCTTGACCCTCCTATGAGGCACAAACCTCAGAGGCTGTTAAATGGGGCTCGATGGGCACCGGGAAGCCACATCTCTCTAGAGAGTGGCAAGTTTGCCCTCAGTGGGTAACTTGGCTTCTGAGATCAGGACTCATGGAGAAGGTGGACGTGGCAGCTGGGATACACAGGGGCACGAGCAGTTTTTATATAACGCCCACCCAGAGACCAGAGTCACTGACGGGACCAAGTACAAACATGGCCACCTGTTCTGAGATCTTGAACATCCAGTGGCTGAAAGGAGGGTCCTAAGGGTCTGGGAAAGGACCCGGTGAGCTGGCTGCTCCAGCTCTTGCTTCCTTCGTCTGCCTTCTTCCACCCCCTGCTCCCGGAGCCCCCGCCCTTGGGGGGTGACACAGAATGCAGGTGTCCTGCCAGGCGGGGAAGCATGAGGGCTGTGCTTCCCTCCATCTACCCTCTAATTCTCTGGAGCTGTTTACACTTTTCTCTTTGCCTTTTCTACATTTTTATAACTTCTTGGGGACTCAGGTTGATGGAGTGGAGGGAGGAGTCCGGTGCTGTCAGGGCCCCCAGCCCTGGTGGGTTGTCGGCTAAGGAGCAGTGTGGGCACTCAGCTCCTTTCTCTCCCTTCTCCAGTTCCTCCCAGGACTCCGGGAGGGCCTCCCAGGCATCCTCCCTCCCTCGACGGGTTTACACTGATGCATAAGCCCCTGAAACTGCTTGCTTGCCCTTCCACACCGGTTCCATTCCAATGGGGACTTCCGCATGCAGCACACAAAGCCCCAACACTTCTGTAAGGGATCCTGATGGCAGGAACAGACTAGAGCAGAGAAGGAGCAGCTGCCCTGCCCGACGGCGGTGGGAGCCCATGCCCTAGCCCCTGGCAGCAGGAGAATCTGGGTAGCAGTGAGAAGCTAAGACATTCATTGCCTACCTCCCCTCTTTCCTGTCCGTCTTCAGCTCCAAGCCCTCCTGTCCTACCCAGACTTCATCAGGAGTCCTATTAGCTTTGCGTCTTCTGCCAAGAAGGGAGCACTGTCACCTCTCTCGGACCCTGGGCACCAACTGCCCTCACCCACCAACCCCCAGGGGTCTATTTGAAATGAGGTTGCGAGTTGGGGCGTTTCTGTTCCTCCATGACCCTGGCCCCATCGAGTTCACACTTTCATATGCACATGCACCTGAAATGCTGGGTCCCAAGGCTGGGGTCCCACGTCCTCAGGGGAGGAAGCGGTCAGTTGTTGGAATAACCAGAAGTAGGCATGGTAGCACAGGCAGGTGAAGAATTGCTTCCCTCATCTGAAGCTGTGGCTTGTGACCTGCCTCAGGAGGCACCAGGACCTCCTGTCTAGGGGCTCTGGGAAGTGGCCTTGCGCCCACACCCTGCACTCCTGCTGCAGGTCTTGGGGTTTTGCATGCTCAAGGGTTTCCTCCTCCCGGGGAGGTCCCTGTTTCCTCGCCTAGAGCAACCTGCTCTCTCTCCATGCATCACTTTTTCCTTAGTCTCATGCCCTTCATACCCCCTATTCTGCCCCCAGACCCCAGTGGACATCCCCTCCAGTGAGTGGGCTCGTTCGTCAGTCCTTTTTGCTCAGGGCCCTGGGGAATTAGGGGAGGTAGGTGAAACGCTCTTTCCTCCTGCCCTTCCTCAAGGAAGCCTTCCTTCAGTCCCTGCCCAAGGATGACTGAACTGTGAAGGAACTGAGCAGAGTTAAGATACCAGCAGGGCTCCACGTCCCCAGTGCTGGTGGCTGGCATATGTGCACCCCAGAAGTCAGCCGAGGGGCTGCATTTGCAAGGAGCTTCCCTCCCACGCTGAAGACGGAGAAGACCCAGGGAGTTGGCCTGGAACCCTCTTAGGACTCTTCTGGAAGGAAGAACTGCCTCTGGTGCTGGGGGCAGGGTGCATGGGGTTTGCTTATAGCCTTTTGGGGGGCGGGGGAGGGGCATGTGCAAGAAGAGGCTGTTGGGGTGGGGGAGGGTCGCTTTTCCTTTGGGGTTAAAGGCTGTGCAGCACGATTTACAACAGTCTGGGATCAGGGCTGTTTTATATTATTGTGAATGAAACTGCTCTTGCTAAATGAGTTTCTTATGGGGGGGGGAGTGCGCTTTTATTTTCAGTTCACTTTATTAAAGGAAAACCCAAATCTTCCATCCCTCCCCTCCCCCACCCCTCCCCCACTTTATTATCCTGTTAAGGAGGGAATCTTGGTGAATGAGTTCATGACCTCCCTGCTCCCACCTATTCAGCCCATTCTTGTCTTCCAGGTCTGGGGAATACCCATTTTTATGGCCAGTCTTAGCATGTTTTCTTAATGTGACGTCCCCACCCCAGGTCCAAGAGAGATTCTATGATATATATTACAGAGAGAATTATATATAAATATATATAAATATTATAGAGTATATACCCATGGGCATGGGCTCGAAGGCCCACTGCCAGCCCCCACCCCAGGCTGCAGCCTCTCTCTTGGCCTGGGGAAGGGGCAGGGATGTAATGCTGGAGAGGGCTCCAGGCTGTGTTCGATGGCACTAAACAATGTGGTGGCATCCTCTGACTATGAGTGTCTTATTTGGGGGATGGAGGAGACCGGGCCCAGGGGAGGGGAAGGAGGAGAATGTCATATGGAAGAAGAGACATAACTAAAGAAAGGAGTCATCAAAGGAGGGAGGAAGGAAAGCGTTGGGCGTGGAAGTGAGGGTTTCTGGATGCTTATAGCTCTTGGGGCCACTTATAGAAAAGGCAGGCTCCCTGCTGCTGATTTGGGGAGGATAAGGTTCTGACTTGCCAAGTGTGGAAGCTCTTCTAGGCTGCTCCCCCAATCCTCTTTATCCACACTTTATTGCTTAAATGGGGACAAAGGAGGAGGAAATGAGACTGGCCTTTCACTGTCCACCTTATCTGTGCTCGGGGACAGATAATGGGAACAAGATGGCATCTGAAAGCACATTTAGGTGAGTGAATGTGGGCAAGTCAGGAGACCACCAGGGTGGCGGGAGGAGAGCTCTGAGAGAAGGGGCTGTGGATGGTTTGTGAGTGTATTCTGGGGCCATCAGTTTGAGGCCATGTGGTGGTCCCATCTTCCTCCTCCAATGTGGCACTTACAGGGCCACAGTTGTCCTGGGGCTCCCTTTTCTCACCTCATGTGGAGACTGATGGACAGATGGACAAGGCCAGGAAGGTGCTGGGACAAGAACACTAGGGAGTTGGGGTCGGGGGACTGAGAGGAGGCAGAGAGAGGCAGGGAGCTCCCCACCCACATACCAGGAAAACTCGGAGCCTCGTGGGATGGGTATCGGGCCCGTCACTGGGATGTCAGGGAAGGGGGAAATGGCCTAAATAATTGACCAAGGGCACTCTGCCCAGATTCTAAGACTATCACTGTCACGTTTTCGGATGCCCAGCGGGGGCCAGGATATTGATGTGCTCTCTCCAACTTCTGGACGTGCCCTCCCCCACACAATTGCACACTCTGGCCTGGGCCTCTAGACCATCTCATGAGGCGGTCTCAGAGGTGGTCAAAGGATCAGTTCATCCTCATCCTCTTCATCGGTGGATCGCAGGCTAGGGCCCTGCAAGATGTCAGCCAGCTCCTCTTCCAGCCCCGAGCTCTCCACCAGCTCCAGCTCCTCCAGCTCGCCTTCCGCCTTGGCTGGAGCCAGGGAGAGAGGGGGTTCTGGGCAGGGGGATGGCTCAGGGGTCTCAGGCAGGGCAGGAGCCACTTCCTCTGGCCCAGTGACCCCCGTTCCACCGTCAGGCAGGCTCCAGGGCTCTGCAGGAGGAAGTGGGCCCCCGGGAGTCTTTCGACTTGAAGTCGTGTTCCGGAAGCTGGCAAGCGGGGGACGCAACTGCACCCCCGACTTGGTGTGCCCCTCGATGGCCTTCTGCAGCTGGGGAACAGAGTGGCAGGGAAAGAGGGTACCGAATTGGGAAGAGAAAGACGACGAGGCAATGTGAGAGACACACAGGAGAGAACAGATACGATAAAAGGGAAAAGGGATGGGAAGGACGTCGTGTCAAGAAAGATGAACAACAAGAAGGCAGAAAAGGAAAAGGAAGGGGCATGACCAAGAGACCCACCCGCACAGCAGCGAATCCCAAGCCTCCTGACACGAGTCCTCCTTTGGTCCCCTTCCTAGTGACCCTCAGGCTCCCTCCAGCCACATCTCATCTCTTCCTTCTTTCCATGGCCCTCCCCACAGTACACCCCCATAAAACCGTGACTCGGGCCCTGAACCCCAACCCCAAAGCCATGCCAGCCTTTGAGGATCACAAGGGCTCCATCTGGGGTGGAGCCCTATGTCCCCTTCAGGACTGTGGTCCTAATAGACTTTGTAGTCCTCTCTACTCCCCCTTCCCATTGTGGCATCCCCCTCCCTCCTCCAATCTCTGCGTGAGAAGCAAAAAGGGAAATGGGGGGTTAAAACTATCCCCCTACATCCTGTGTCCACCTGCTCCTCCTGCTGCTCAAGTGGGACACACTGCGGTTACCTCCTCCAGGGCCAGCACACCCCGGAGCTTTCCCATACTGGTCACGTAGGCGAGGTGGAGGCCAAGAAGGGAGAACAGCGTGTGAATCTGTACGGAGAGAGCGCAGGTCAGCGCGAGGTCAGCCCCACGCTGCTTACGCCCTCCCATCGGCCCTGAGTGGGGGGCAAGGACTGGCCTTGTGCAGAGACGTCTGTTCCACCAGCTGAAAGGGGGACTGGTCAATACAGCAGCAATCAAAACACACAGGCTGGCTCAGCTGCTCCTGCTCCCAGGCCTCAATCTGTGGGGCAGAGAGGGCCGTCGCCAAGTATCGCAGGGGTCCCCTTGACCCCGAGCAGCCCTCTTAGCCCCAGGCTGGAAACGTGAAACATGCAATGAACTAGCACAGACCTTCCAGACCACTCACCGCTCTCCCTTCTCCCCAGGGGACAGCCCCTCCCTTTCCTCTCTCATCGGGCCCAAATCAGCCTTCAGCCTCGGGCACTGGAACACCTCTCCCTTGTCCACTCCCTGCTATGTCCCACGCATCTTTCCAGTCCTTGCCCTACTCCAGCCATCCCCACGGTTCCAGTGAAACCCCACTGCTTTCTGTTCCTCAGACTGACCTTGCGCCTAAGGCGTTAGCTGGGCTGCATTTCCCTAACCTGCGTGCCCGGCACCCACAAGGCTCTCCCGCAATCCCCAGGCATTCAATTTCTGGGGCACTCTGCTGGTCTCTCCTTGTCAGAAATGGGATGGACCATGCTCACTCTTGTATTGGCATTTGTCTAACCTCTGCCCACTGGACATGAGCTCCTTCAGGGTGTTACTGATACCAATGGCTGCATGCTGTGAAGACACTACTAGCACACTTGCCTTTTGCGCAGTAGATCACGTTGGATTTGAGGAGCTGTACTGAGTCATGGGCGCTTAGTTGATTTGAGCAAAGCTGTTTTGTTTGTTTCTTTTGCTTATAATAGAAACATTAAAGGCCAACTCTCCTCTTGATTTTAGGTAGGATGCCCAAATCCCCAAGCCCTCAAGGAATCCAATATAGCGCTGGCTTTCACAAATGAATCTAAAATTTTCTGAAACACTCATCTTCCCCAACTAAAGGTTCGCATGGAGCTTGGCCAGCTCTCACAGCACAGGATGGTGACCACTTAGCAGGTATGTTGTAGAGATGATTTATTTATAGGACGGGGGCTAGAATCTTGCCAACTCTCCTTTGGCTGCTCCTGTCCTCCTGGGCCTTTTTAGGATCATTCCTGGCCTTTCCTGGTTCTATTTTTGCCTTCCTTTTAGCAACAACAACAGAACCATTCCCAGCACACATGTACCGAGTACTTCTCCTGTGCCAGGCATTATTCAAATTGCTTTACACATCTTCACTCATTTAATCCTCTCCAACAACCCTATCGTTTCTGACAGTGGAGGAGACAGAGGCACAGAGTACTTAAGTAGTTTGTCCAAAATCAGGTAGAGGTGGAGCTGGGCTTCTGACTTTGCTGATAATATTTGCTGATAATATTCCAGGTATCCAGCCCCCTAGCTTTGCCCAAGGGGACAAGGATATCTGCTCTTGGCTCGGAACTTGAAAACCAGAGGTCTAACTGTGTGTACTCCTAACAGTGCAGCAGAATTAAGTCAGAGCAGGGACTTCTGGTGATCTATAATGGAATTCTTTCAATATTCCCGTGGGTATCGTTTTGATATTGCCGAGGGTGTCACCTTGATCCAGTCTGAAAACCATGTTCAAAATAACGTGAAGTTTGACTCCTGTGGGATCTTATCCCTCTGAAATGTCAGTAGGTCACATGGGAGCTGGCAGCTGCCCAAAGTCTTCCTTGGGAAAGATACAAACTGAACATGGACCATCTATCTCCTTTTTATCCCTGGCCTCACTTTATTTCCAGCTCATAAATAGCCTCACTGATCAACTAGCTGGCTTTCTCTCTTTGGTGTATTAAAAAAAATAAAGTACTATTTTTGGTCTTAGCACCCTAGCAACGTACTTCTTAATTGCAGTTATGACCCGTCTGATTCCTGCTTGTGGGCAGGGATGGTTTTGCTCTTCTTCTGTGCTCGTCTATTTGACTTTTCCACATGTTATTCATCAGACATATACACGTTTTGAGAAGTGACATGGGGAGAAAGGGGAGGTTTTCTTTGTCCCTTGTCGCTTCCCACCCCCTCCTCCAACCCTGGAGTACTTTTCATTTTCAACACTTATTTATTCTGGCCATCCAAGAAGATGTTTATTGTAAAATACTATCCACTGTGGTTCTGTCAGCTACAAAGCTCTACCTTCCCAGTCTTCGCAGAGTCTGCATCCTCCTTTACTAAATGGAATGGCTGCTAATAGATTTCATTAGGTGTCTCCATTCCCACAGCGTGTCCCATCAGGAGTGCTCCCGCCACCGTGCCACGTTCTTTCACCCCTCACAGCCAAGCCGATCCAGTGTGCTCAACTGTCTCTCTCATGGACTTGACAACTGACCCTTTTGGGAAACAGGCATGTGTACCGAGGAGGCAGCATTGTCAATACTTGTCCTCAGTTTGCAGCGCTTCCTGGCATTTTCCGGTTGTCCTCTGTCTCAGGGCCCTGACCAACCAGCAGAGTAACCTCCACCAGGCACGGACTGGCCCTGTGGAGTTTCGATTCTGTTCTTCCACATGCGTATGTGTAAGGCCTGGTGCCATTTATGTCAGGGAAAGCTCAGCCTTCCTGCACAGCCTCTGCCTGGTTCTGAACGTCCCTCATGTCTAAGAGATCTGAGGTTTGTCTCAGTACTATGGCCCCGTCTATGCATGGAGACTCAAAACTTTCGTCTTCTGAAATGACAACGGTCTGAGAACACCACTAGGTCTCCCCACCTCTGAGCAATGTGCCCTCACTCTCCCGTAACCGTACCTCCTCTCCAGTCTCTCAAAATGCTTTCCCACCTAGACTCACATCTCAGTCATACAGCAACATGATGAACAAGGTAGAGAAAGATGAGTCATATTTTCATCAGCTTCCTGTGTCCCTTACTTACCTCTTCTGGTGACATGTTATCCACTAAATCTGTTGAATCCTAGGAAAGAAAGACATAGGTCCAAGTTCTTTCCTCATGAATCATCACCAGGCCTCCCCGGCCAGGGCCACACGTGCCTGCTTTCCCATTCATCATCCCTTTTATATGATGACACTTCTTGGGGTGACCCCTTCCCTCCTACTCTAAGAATCAAAGGTTTCTCACTCCTCAAAGACCAACTGCTTTCCCCCTGGCCCCTCCTCACCACATCTCTCACCTGATGCGTTTTCTTCTTTGTGGGGCGAGTTTTGCCCAGCGAGCAGCACAGCAGGGACCAAAAGATAGAGGGTCTTTGACCTGAGAGGAGTGGGGAGTGGATGGACATGGAAACAAAGTAATACTCATCCTGGGAGGAAATGGCCAGGAGCTCCCCAGGGGTCCCCTGACACTTTGCCACAGAAGGTCTGTCCTTCCCAGCTGCCTCACTGCCACAGATGCCCCCTCTTCTCCCCTCTACATCAGCCCCTGCCCACTCCTTGGGGCAGTAATACGGAGTCTCAATGAATAAGAACCCCTGGCATCGCCCTAGCTTCTCCCCTCCTCATAGTAGCAGCCCTTAGGCTGAGTGAAGGTGCATAATGGGAGAATCTTCACCTGCAGGCTCCAGTGCTTCTGGCTGCTGTTTGTGGTTGGGCAGGGGCCCATTGGGCTCTTCGGGGGGCAGTGGAACAGTCGGAAAGGGGTGAGGAGGAGGGAGAGGAGGCATCTGTAAGGAACAGTAACAAATCTCAGTCTTGGAGAAGAGGCTGCCTGGTGCTTTCCTGCCTTTACCAGCTGGTGTCCTGGGAAATCTATCTAATTCTGTTCTTCCTCCCCAGTCAGAATTCCTATATCCCTTCGTACCATGACCTGCAACCTGACATCCTTAGTCATTTAGACCCAAGGGCACTGGTCTCTGACTTTCTCAGTGACCACCATCTCCACTCCCTCTTCCCACGTTCCTTTGCCCCAATCTCTCCTGCTCCCCCAGCCCTTCCCAGCTGGGTCACCTCGGGCTTCCCAGAGAGGTCCTCATCTTCATCCTCATCCACGTAGGCGAAGGACTCCGGTCGGCCCTGGGGTGAGAAGCCGCGGGACCCCTCCCCAGCCTGCCGCGTCTTCCCGTCATAAGGCAGTTCGGACAGCTTCCTGGCCAGGTCCTGGGCTTCCCGCAACCTCCGCTCAGGACACAGGTGGCGCTGCAGGAGGGCCTGCAGCTCTGACCGCTCCACGGAGCCCAGCAGGATCATTGAATCTGGGGGCCATCCAAGCTCAGCCTGAGGACCTGCTCAGTACCAGCGCGTCAACGCCGCCCCGCTCGGCAAGATGGATGCAGGGACAGAAACCCAGCGCCCCCTGGCTTCTTTTTTCAGCTTTTACCCTCACTTCCTTGAAAACTCGTTTTAAACATCTTCCAGGATATTTCACCCATTTAGCACTTAGAGACCCAACTGATAGCACACTAATTGGTGCTAATTTGTACTTATGTTGAAATAGCCTGTTTGCAAATAGGTGAACAGAAAAAAAAGGGGGGGGAAACATAAAAAACCATTTATATAGATGTGAATATACTTTGAAAGAAGTCTACAAGAATATCTGATGTTTAATCAATTAAAGACTCTGTGTCCTTCTAGGATATAAACTGAATGCCTACTTTTCCTGGGAAGGTCTTTTATATGTTTATTGAAATTTTGCTACTATAATTAACATTTTCATTAAGTGTAAAGGCCATAAAATTGTGGCAGTGTTCGTGAGATAAATCTTACACTAAGCTTAGTCATTATTATGAATGTTCCAATGAAGAGCCACTTAGAAGGTACCTGGATTTGGGAAAGTATTGAAACTAATCTAACTTGACCAGTTTAGAGACTCTGATTATCTGAAGTCAGAACTAGCAATATTAATGGCTCTAAACAGCCCTTCCAAATTCCTCTCTATCAACACTAATTCAAACAGTAGGCAAGTATTTACTTAATATTTAGTAAATACCTATAAGGAGGCAGTCTGAGGGAGATAGAAGTTATACTCTCCAGGAATTCCCCATCTAGTGAGGAAGATCAGATAGAGATATGTAAACCACAGTAGGAAATGCTACAGAGCAGGATTAAGTGTCAATGGTGGGCAAAAATGATGCTGAAGAAGGCGAATTGTGAAGCTACTGCTTACTAAAACTGTCCACTCCTGCATATGGAATAGTTCTATCAGCTCCTCAAGTTGGGTATTAAGGAACAGCTATCATTTAGCTAAACAGAAAAGAGAACCACATAAGGGGCTGTAAGACTTCCTTCTAGCAGAGCTTCATTATTTGCTAATTCCATATTTGCGAATTTAACTACTGCCTACAATAATATTTGTAACCCCAAATCAATACTCCCTGTCCTTCTGCCACCATTCACAGACAGGTGCAGAGCAGCAAAAAATGAGTGTCCTCCCGCCACACACACATCCCAGCTAAGGCCGAACTAAGTGATGCCTCATTTTCAGCTCTCTTACTGCAAACAAGTGTTCATTAAATGTGATTTTTTTTGCATTTATGTGTTTTCTGTTGGTGATTTGGCTGTTTGAAATTGCCCCCAAGCATAAGGGCTGTGATGTACCTTATGGAGAAAATAAGTGTGTTCGTAAGCTTTGTTCAAGCATGACCTATCATGCTATTGGCTGTGAGTTCAATGTTAATGAAGCAACAATATATATTAAATAAGGTGTCTTTAAAGACAAAACATGCATAAGAAGAGTTTATGTATTGATTAGCTGAAAAAAGTGTTGGGACCAGAGGCTTGAGAAACCCAACCCTGCAGGTCCTCTAGGAGCAATATTTCAGTGTAGTATCCCTAATTCTTTGTTCATGGTGAACTTATAGAACATAACTGTACTTAATAATGAGAAATGACTGTATTTCTTTAGTCGGGTTTTAACTGTCCTCTTGTGGTGTTATGTCTTTATTTTCCCTTCCTCGAGAACAACCATGTTCCCTAAGGAGCACAGGCTGGGTCTCCTGTAGCAGTGGGTGGCCCCTAAGGACAAGCCCACAGCACAGTGCCCCCTCCACCTCTGGAACCTAAGTTCAGGTCACTAGCTCAAGGGTGCGCTTCCTTTTTTCCCACTGACCTTTTGAATCAACCAGTGGTAAAGTCTTGACTGTGGTGGTCTGAAGTAGGGTCTGCAATTCCCCATACGTACAAGAAGCTGAAACAAACTTCACATCACGTACCATGATGTCTTCAACAAAGATGGTAAATTTACTATGGAGGGAGAAAGCACGGTGGGAGTTAGCCCCACCATATGCCTATCCCTTTCATGTCCCTTCCATTCCTCCCATGATGTCTGCTATACACTCACAATATTTATTAAGTACCTGGGCATATAAAAATAAATAAAAACCAGTGCTTCTAAACACTGACTCTAGCCTCAGCCTCAACCTTAGACTCTCCCACCCCTATCCCATCAAAGCTGAACTAATTCCAGCTGGTGCCCCTGACCTGAGCTGGTTCCAACCAAGGTCAGGCAAGTAGGGTAGCTTCTTGACCTGGATGATGCTGTCATAGAGGGAGGGCTGCAGGCTCTGAGCCACCATGTTGGCCAAGATAACAGCCACCATCATGGGTAGGATGTGAGCAATCTGACCCGTTAATTCGAAGCAAATCACAGCTGTGGAGACTGTGTGGGACACTGCACCAGTTAGCGCTGCTGCTCCTAGAATGAGACATGGGAATGTACTGGTAGATTAGAGCTGCCATTTTTGGCATGGAGGGTACACGGGGATGTCATGAGTGTGACAAACAGTGGAAAGACATGACCCTCATCAGTGCCAATACTTCTGATAACCAGTTGTCAAGAGTAGGGGCTAGAAGGCTGAAGTGTTAGAAAATCATCATTTTGATTTCATTCTATGACCTCTGACAAGTTACAAAATCTTTGTGTGTGCCCAAATTTTCATTTATAAAATGAAGATATTGATGTCCTATCTATTCCTTCTTTTTGAAAGTTTGGATCATTCTTAACTGAGCAGTTTAAAACCCAGTTATGGCATTCTACTTTGGACCTCAGGTTTTGAACCAACAATTTATGGAAGAGTAAGATTATCATATGAGCAATAAAGATGGTTAGAGTTCCTATATCTAGGGGAGGTGTGGCTTTAGATGTTATGGGATTTCAGTGAAGAGAGGAGGGAGGAAGGAGGAATAATAATTCTGGGGATTATATTGGTCACTGTGTTAGATGTGGTTTTTGGTTGGATGGGATAATAGATTTAATGAAAAGAAATCATAAAGTCTCAGAATGTTAGGGTTGTAAGATATCTCAGAAGTCAGTTTATAATAAAGAAACTGAGGCTCAGAAAAGGAGGTAAATTGCCCATGGTCATCCAGGTGACAAATGGCAGGGGTGGGTCCACAGCACACATTTTTGAGATCTTAGTCATGTACTCTTAAGTCCTGTCAATATTAGCACATCTGCTAAGGTAAAAGTAGCCAACCCAGTCACCTGCATTGTTGTTTCCATGATTCTTTGAAAAGAATAAAAAGAAAAAAAAAAAAAAAAACCACCCTTACCAAACATTGAGACACAATCCTAGCTGCTTTCATCATCCCCATAATCCCTTTCTACATGAAAAAAACTAAGTCCCATAGATGTTCAATAAATGTTAATGACAATCAGAGCCAAGGGTTGATTATTTGAATACAGGTTGAATTAAATAGCATTAAATGAAAACCATATTGTGTAGCCTGGAAGATGTCATGGGAGAGTTTGAGTGTGGGCATTTGAGGGACTCAGTATTTGGTTACAGGAGGGTGGAATGTGTCTCACCAATTACTGCGTAGCCCCCAGGTAGGATCTTGTAGACGATGCCATCAAATAAGATACCATCAGGGAATATCATGGCCATGATCTCTCCTACCAGCCTTCCAAATCCAGCTCCTAGAGGAAAGACAAAAGGAAGGAAGGCGTTGAGAGATTCAAGTTCCTTATCCTCTGTATTTTCAGAACCAATTCCTTCTGGGGTGCTAAGACCAAATACTAGCCTCCAGCATTCCAGGCCTGCCTTTATTTTCCCAGTACCCTAGAATGCAGCGATCGGTATGATCCCGGCTCACCATTAGAACTTACCTAGCACAAACACAGGCATGAAACCTCCACAGGGTATGGGCATAGTGGTGGCCACGATGGACATCCAGAACTGGGGTAAAAAGAGGCGTCAGGACAACTTCTCAATTCTACCCAACACACACATGCACACTGAACCCCCTTCCCACTATCCTCCTTCTTGCTTCAAGAGTCACAGAAATTCTGGGATGGCTCATTCTTCTGGAAGCCATCTTGTCTGTCCCACTTCCTCCAGAACCAAAGACATGGAGCTTTCAGGCTAAGAGATCACCAAAGACAACACTATAAGAAAGTTTCTCCAAATGATTAACCCCAAACCCTGCTACTTCGAGTGACTCTATTTGCCCTCAGGTAATCCAAGGACTGAGGCCCCAGAGTTCTCCTCTGTCACTGCCCACAAAAGGGACCTAGCCCACTGTACCTTCCTAGCTGCAAAAACTCGCCTCAGCAGAGCAGCCTGAAATGCCTGAAGCTTAAAAGTACCTTTTCCTGTTCAGATTATGTTTCTGGAAAAGATCCCCAGTTCTAAATGGCATACACCTTCAAGTCTTGTGACTTACTGTGTGACTAATTGAGCTTTGAAATGGTCATTTACAAAGCCATTTATTTATGTGGCAAACTTCACAAAGGAACCTGCAGTAGAGACTGTCCTGCCTGTGCCGTTTCCTGTGACATCAAATCACTTTAAACAAAGGATCAAAAAAATCAGATCTGTCCTGTTCATACTGGAAGGGTACATTATGAAATCCAGGTGACTCAGCCAACATAATAAAAAAGATCTCCAAGGCCAACTTTGTCAGGTAGTATAGAAACTGGGATAATTTTAGAAAAAGCAATATGTCCACTTTGTGGCAAAGAATGCTAAACAATTGAGAAATAGAGTGGAAAAGGAGTAGTGGTTGAACTTTTGAAATACGTGTAAAAGAAATAAAAATATGAGACATAATATGTAAATTAAGCAGATTTACATATCACTTTCAAAATAAGTAAGCCAATCTTAGAAAAGGATTGAAACTAACTTGAGGAAAGATCGTAGCAGCTAAGGACCTAAACAAATTGCCAGGATAAAAATATTTATGATTTAAAAACTAACTGCATTGTAAACTAATGAGAAATAAATTTCTTCTTTCCCTGAACCTTAGAAAGAATTCCCTTGAGGCAGAGCTGACCTCAAGAGGCAGTGACAAAGGCTCAAAGAAAGTGTCATCCCAGAAACTCTGAGATGAGGCAAAATGCACAGTTCTTCATGTCAGAATTTCACTGTTTAAAACAGTTGAGAACCGAACAGTTAAATGGACAAAGAGAATGTAGACTGAGAAGTCCTTGAGTACATAACACAAGTATATCTTATTATCTATGCTTTCTCTACACTGGCACAGGGCTCAGTAAACGTAGGTAGGAGGTAAGCGGGTAGGTAGGTCAGTCGGTTGGTAGGAAAGAAGGAAAGAAAGAAGAGAGCTTGGTCAAATAGTATTGATGCACAACAGAAAAGACTTCTCAGAGCTAATATTTGCTGAAATACCCAACGGTAATGCTCACAGGGAAATGGTTTAAACTACAGGTGACCCAACACCACAAGAAACCACCACATCAGACTGTCTGGAGACAGAGTACTTTAAGCTTCTTGGTTCTGACCTATAACAGTTTAAGACCCCTTGAACTATTCTGGACCATCTCTTTGGAATGCATAAGGGATTTTGAAAAGCCATAAGGGATTCTGTAAGCTCAGGTCAATCTGAGAGCTCCAGTAATACAGATAATAGGTGGCCGATAGTTCTGATTTTAAAGGATGAACTTTAGATTAGCCTCCAAGATATGTGCAAGAACAGTATCAGGATCAGGGGACATTGAAATATCAACTACTCTAATACCAAGAATGACATGAGATCAGCTGACTTTTGAGCTATTAGCTCTTGCAAGGAAAGATCCAGAAGCAATGTCAGTGACACAGAACACAAATAACTCCCAAGATTTTAAACACCCAATTTTTAGAGAACTGGGAAACTAGAGACCCATGATCTTAGATTCCTCTTTATTTAGACTTTTCACAAGAAGGAGCAATATAAAGATCAGGCAAAAAGAATTCTACAGAGCTTCAGGCTGTGGTGAAAACTCCATGATACTAGGGAGTTGTGCAAGACCACTGAAAGGGAACTGAAAAACTGTGACTATATTCATACCCATTGTAAAAGCTTCTGATTTATAACATAATGATGCTCTCCATGTCTCAAGACTGAGGAAGATGAAAATTCCCTCATCAGTATTATAAAAGATCTGAACTGAGACTCTTACCTGCCTGCACAGATACTATGAGTGCAGTATCACATAAGTTTAAATCAGACTGTAGAAAAATAGTTATAGTCATCTTTACGTCTTAATTTGGTTATGTAACCTATTGCCCCCTTTGGGAAAAAATAAGGGTGTGCTTATGTGTCCAATGATAGGACAGTAAAAAATGCTGGAAGCAGTGATAACTAAGTGATATCATAGATTTACAGCAATGAATGGTTTTATGTTTATAAATATTATAGGCCTGCTGCAAACTGTTGGACTTGAAATATAGCCCAGGAGGTATGCAAATTTATTTTCCTGATACACTTAGGATATAAACATTATCAAGAATGTAATTTAGTGAGAAATTGATAGTGACAAATATAAATAAATACATTGGAGTCTTTCTATATACAGTAGGTTTCTCACAGTAAATTTTAATCCATGAAGTGGAATCCATGTATATGCTTGTGAATCCTAAGGAGGTGAGGTGAGATGTGAGTAAGATATTGAAAAATATACTGTATTTTGTTTCTCCATAAAATTTCAGAAGCTTGACATTTTAAAAGTATCTATGACCTCAAGTTACCATATAGTTCAGTCTAAAAATAACAGAAAGAAAAAAATTATTACTAACGAACAACAAAATTCCGAGATGTCATAAAAACTTGGACTTGATTACTGTAGGTGGGTGCGTACATTCAACAACCCATTATAGCAAGTTGGGATTTTATTTATTTATTTATTTATTTATTTGCATGTGGGTAGCTCCCTGGCCAGTGATCGAACCCAGCCCACAGCGCTGACAGCGCCGAAGCCTTAAGCCACTACACCACCAGGGAACTCCCACAAGTTGGGATTTTTAAATTAGAGAAGATGAACTCTATAATGAAAGTCCAAACACGTCCCTAAAGAGACATTGAGAACTTATTTATAATAAAAATATCAAATCTTTTGAAGGCAGAAGTTAAAACGGTATAACTAAATGCGGAAGTTATAGACAGTTAACCCACCTGAAGTGAAATCGGGAAGAACACACACAAAGACAGCTTCTAGAAACCCATTGCAAATCCTGAGAATGTAAATTACAGTATGGGAACCTGGTGCACCAAGCGCCTGGTATCTCTAATCATAAGATCATTGGCAAGTGCATTAAGTGAGCAGCACTAAACAAGATGGAAATGAAAAACCTTTTTTCAACCATAAGCCTAAGACTTGCCAAATATGAATGATTAAGTATTACATATTTGGCATCCAGAAGGTGTATAATAACATTTATTGAAAAAATGAACCCACTACAGCTATTACAATATAAATATCACTTAATGACTCATAGCCTGGGGAAATATAGATTCATAAAAAGTATCATGAATAAGTTAATAGCAAGGTGTTCAAAAACATGAAAGTTCAGGGTGGACAGACTTTTAAATGAGAGCCCTAATATACAAAGAAAAGTGTTGGCTTATTCAGGCAAGACATGCTATTAATAATAAGGCAATCATTAAAAAACAAAACAAATGCCAACAGCAATTGTAATAGATGTCACAACTCGGGGTGGAAATAAAAATATCTTTGTATAAGGAAGTAATTGAGAAGTCTATAAATACATAATCCATGATGGGCAGATACGAAAGAAGAACTGTTGTAAACAGAGATCAGCTTCTGTTTCCTAACTGGAGTTAGAAGAAAGTGATCTGAGAATGGCAGAATCCTCACAGCCTCACTACCTAAGCAGAAGAACAGCATTTATAAAAATTATTTATAGTCACTAATAAAAAGCGATTTAAATATTTTATCTCTTTTGCAATTCTAGAAAAGCAATTGTGTGCTAGACTTGGGGGGAAGTGATCTGCAAAATATCTAAAATGGATAACCAGATTCATGGAAAATAAAGTGCCTAATTATTTAATATGTGAGGGGGTTTGGTTAATTTAGGTGAGGTTTTTACAGTTATCTGTATTGCTAAACTCTATCTTGTCCTTGTTTACTTGGCTGCTGTGATGTCCATAAAGCAGTAAGTAGAACCTTTGGAAGTGCTATAAGGGTTATAATAATCATGGCAACATCACTAAATTGATGTGAATGGAACAATTAACCTAGAGATTGGCTCACTTATATACAAGAGCAACTTACTTATACTATGGTTTCTGAACTATTTATTTTTAGCTTGGATGAAGACCAAATGAAGATTTACCCTTTCCTGCCCTGGGCAAACCCTGGGTTGAAAACAAAAGCTCAAGAAGGTTGGGAGTGGTACCTTCATGATAAAGAAGAGGAAGACAATGATGACAACGTTGACCTGTGGGTGGATCCACACAGCTGATGGGCCCAGGCTTTCAGGGTCCCCTACATGTTTCACCCACGTATTGTTGTCAAAGAGGGTGCTGATGGCTTCACGAGGCATCAACTGTAAGAGGAAGAAGCAAAAGGGGGCAGTTCTCCAGGGATGCTCCACACTTCCCCTTTTTACAGAACTAATTCCCAGTTTCATTTTTCAAAGGTCCCTTCTGATCTTAGAGTCTACCCGTGGGCTCAGAAGCCTGAGGGACATCTGTGCTCTTTCTTCTTTTGCCTGTGGCCCAGTCCTAGCTTAGTTCCCGTCATGTGTTCAGTGACCTGACCTCCACCCTCAGACCGGCTTGGGGCTGACCTCTCCAGCCATGAATTGACCCATTCCTGGTGGAAAGGTACATGAAGCAATGACAAAGGTGACGATTCCAGGGTACAGCAGGCGGCTGAAAAAGAAACAGAATGAGTCATCCCCTGAATTTAGCCCATCCACAGTGGACACCACACTGAATGCCGGCAAGCTGAAGTTTCCTGTAGTCCAGTGTAGTCTCAGTTCCTTAAGCACAGCCCATTCTCTCCACAACGCCATCTTTAAAGGGGAAACCATACCCCTTGCTCTCTAAATAGGGTATCAGGGTTTCTGTACTTTATCACAAGTCACTGAAAGGCATTTAATGCCTTCCACAAAGATTAAAAAAGAGGAGCTCTTGGAGAAACCAGAAAGTAAGTGGGGAGGGCAACAGAAGGGCAGTGACTCACTGCTTAGCAAGAAACTGGCTGAGGGCCTTGTGCTTTCGGACACCGAGCATGACTTGGCGATGCAGATACACAAATACAGCTCCCAGGAACCCACAGCAAATCCTAGGGTGTAAGTTACAGAGAAATGAAACCCTCATCCCTTGGACCTATCCATAGGGTAACAAATACCAGGCATCTGCCTTCCCTTTCTACCCACCTTCCACAACAATTTACACTTCATCCATGCTTCTCCATTTTCTTCCCACCGTGGGTCCCTTGCAAATGACACCCCCACCCCCAGCTAAGCACACCCAGAGCAGGGGACCTCACTGACCCAATGACAGCAAAGGCTGGGAGTTCCTGCAGGTCAAAGGGGAAATCCATTCGGAAATTGGTTCTGAAGAGAGCAGTGATGGTGTCTATAGGATAGAAAGGCCAAGGATCATGGTGGGAGCGTCACAGAAACCCACCAAGAGGGAACCAGAGGTCATCAGCTTTAAGATCAGCTCCTTTCTCCCTCCTCTTCTATTTAATTTCCTTTTCCTATGCACAACCAATACTCCTTTACTCCATGACCTATATGCTTGGCTCTTGATCCCACTTCCCAAACCTTCTCTGCACTGCCCCCCAGAGCTTCCCTCCACACCCCTTTACCAGCCTCCCTCCTTTACACGCCTCCAGCTCAGCCTCCCCTGTTACCAGCATCCTTGTTCCACACAGCCAGCACACGGAAAACGAAGGCACTGAACGTGGCTGCAAAAAACCCTCGCCAGTAGTTGTGTACAGCGAAGTAGGTAGAGGTGACCTCGATGCTGAACAGCACTCCTGTAGGGGCGAGGAATTGGGGTGAAGCAAGACAAATCTGAAAGGCTCGGTCCCACACTCCCACCCCATGGACCGGAGGAGTTTCCCCTGAAATTTGAATCACAAAGGGAAGCAATGATTTCTTAGAGTCCATGCTCTAAACCGTATGCCTGCTCTCGGTAGCAGCTTTTGGCAGGCCAGAGATGTGGTTCAACAAGATCCAGAGAGGACGAGAAATGGGGGACCCCAACCCACAACATGTGTGTATCAGGTGGTCGTGCTGTCTCTGTCCCTTAGAAAGTAGGATTGGGTGGGAGTCATAACTGTCAGATAGTCACAGGGATTTAAGTGTCACTGAAAAATTTCTGCAGATAAGTTGTGAGAGGGAAATCATCCAGAGCAGGTGCTTATCAGAGTTACCAAGCAGAGCTCAAGAGTTACTGGGACTCTCCTTAACACCCCCTTCAATCTTCCCCACTTCCACCCTTGCACCGCGTGTCCTAGGGCAACTTTATCAGGAAGAAATAAAAAAATGAATAGAAAAGTGCTTCATGAGAGCTGACAGCACTCAGTATTCCAAGAAAAGCAAGCAGAGGAATCATTCACATTTAAAGAAATTAATATTAACAACTTGATTTAAAAGGACCAAAGCAAGGGGAAAAACCAAGAGGCTAGAAGAAGTTAAAAACAACTATGCTTAAGTAGGGTGGGTTAACTAGAAGAGAAACTAATGTCCCAAGTCAGCAATCCTCAACCTTTTTGGCACCGAGACCTGTTTCATGGAAGACAATTTTTCCACGACTGAGGGGGTAGGATGGTTTTGGGATGATTCAAGCGCTTTACATTTATTGTGTACTTTATTATTATATTATTATTATTACATTGTAATATATAATAAAATAATTCTACAACTCACTTGCCACTATACAGGCTGCCACCAGATGCAGCTTAATTGTCACTTGCCACTCACTGATAGGGTTTTGATATGATGAGTCTGCAAGCAATTGACTTATTATGATCTCTGTGCAGTCAGACCTCTCTGCTAATGTTAATCTGTATTTGTAGCTGCTCTCCAGTGCTAGCATCACCACATCAGCTCCACCTCACATGATCAAGCATTAGATTCTCATAAGGAGCTGTACAACCTAGATCCCTCATACATGCAGTTTACAATAGGGTTTGAGCTCCTATGAGAATCTAGTGCTGCTGCTGATCTGACAGGAGGCGGAGCTCAGGCGGTGATGGGAGTGATGGGGAGCAGCTATAAATACAGATGAAGCTTTGCTTGTTCATCCATGCAAACCTCCTGCTGGGCATCCCGGTTCCTAACAGGCCATGGACCAGTACCTGTTGGGGACCCCTGTCCTAAGTAGCACTGTTTCTGAGAGTAGATACTGGAGAAGAAACTGAGCAGGTATGCATAGATATATAAAAAAATAGCAAGGGTTGGTAGGGACAAAGTTAGAACACTAATGAGGACATAGAAAGCAAGATCCAAGACATGAAGAGAACAATATTTAAACATATTGAGAATAAGGGAGTGGACTTTGATTAGATGCAAAGTAAAAATTGATGACAAAATTATGTACAACCTAGCTAAGCCTCATCTTTACCAAAAAACAGGGAAATGCAGCCCATAATGAGGTGAATGGAGAAGAGGCCTGGCTGCAAGAAAGACCATGAAATAGGTAAGGCTGGTCTCTTCCCTTCTCTCCATGGTAAATGGCTGCTGGCGTATAAAGCCCTGCCCCCCACCCTACCCCTGGCCCCACACTCCTGCATCCCTCTTCTCGTAGCATCTCTAGCCACTTTCTTCTCCCTGTTCAAAGCCACATCCCTTAAATCCCTCAGGAGCCCCACCCGTCTCTTCCATAGGTGACAGTCAATAGTTACAGGAAGGGTGGCCTGATGGTTACTCCCTCACAGAATAGCTGCAGCATTTTGGCAAAGGACTCCTCAAGTTCAGCTCAATTGTCACCTTCTCTAGGAAGCTGTCCCCAATTCCCCTCCTCAGGTAGAAACAGTCCCTCCCTCACCTTGTTCTCTCAGAGTTTTGAACTATCAGAACACTTCCCACTTTCACATGTAGGTGTTTCCATCTCAGTTCCCCCTGGCTGAATGTCTCTTGGACCCCAATACCCAATACAGTGCCCAGTACATAATCAAGGATCAATGCCTGTTCTATGGACGAACAGGAAAGAAGAGGGGAGGAAAGGACAGGGGAGAGCAGAAGGAAGGAGAAGGAAGAAAGAGAACAGGAGAGAATAGGATGGGTGGAATTTCAGAAACGAAGGGAGGGAATGGGGAATCTGGGGCAGACAGAGCTTTGCCAACCACCCTCCTGCCCCAGCTCCTTGAATCACATCAGGGAAGGCAGATACCTCTTTGCCCTAAAAGGAGAGAATTGGAGAAAGTCTTTTTTTCATTACCAATAACAGAACCAGAATTGGCTTTGATTTGTCTTGTGTAAACTATGCAACTAATGAATATTTTACATCCATTTTTTGCCATCCTAGGCTAGATTTTCTTTCCCATGATGTGGTTCTGGGACACTTACCCTAACAGTCTGTCACTGTAGACTCAGGAATCAGAACTAATTTTAATATTAGCCTGAGCCCAAAGAAAATGTGCTGCTGAAAGGAAACAAGGCATTAAAAACAGAAACAGCTTCTGGAAACTCTCTGACCTCTTAGGTTCTGTAATTTTGCTTCCTTCTCCCACCCTGGTTGTTCTCCATTCTTCTCTTCTGCTCCTGTCGCCTCTGCCTAAGCCAGGGCCTTGTCCTTGGTCTCCTGTTCTTGCCGTTCACAGATACACTTTCTCTCTCAAATTCATTTATGCCCATGGATTCAACTACCACCTACAGGCTACTACTAGCTAACAAAAGTAGTTTTTTTAGCCCATTTGTTGAATTTCAGACTCAACAACCCAGATATCACTTGGATATGCCACAGGAACTTCAAATTCCACACATTTAAAGTGAAAATTGTCAATTCCCTGGACCTGTTTCACTTCCCATCTTCCCTCTCTCGGTTACCAGCACCAATATCCACTCAAGTTTCCTTGTTATAAACTTGGGAATTAGCCTAGATCCCTCTTTCTCTCTTACCCTTCAGGACCTCACATAAAACCAATCACCAGTTCACATCAATTTTACTTTCTATTACCCATATATTTCATCCCCTTCTCTATCTCTCCTGCCTCAGCCCCATTCAGTCTCTCATCACCTAACATCAGGGCCATGACAATGGTCTTCTTGTTAATCTTGGATTCATCTTGTTAATCCACAGGCCAGTTCTATGCTGCACTCATACGCCAAATGGGTTGGATGACCATGCAAAGCTGGCCATGTCACTTCCTTGCTCAAAATTCCTCCATGGCTCCCCTTAACCCATGACAGCATTTCCCAAAGTCAGATCTGTGGGATGCTATGAGTCCCAAGAGAAAGGCCTTGCAAAAGGACTCTGTGGGACATGCTGAAGGTAAGCCACATTTTGGATAGTCACAGTGCTTGTCAGCATAGCAAATTTTCTGATAACCTGCCACTTTAAAAACTCTCTGTTTAACACAACATTTTTCAACTTACTTGATCTCAGGACACTTTTTACACAGAACATCTATTAACACTATGAAGAAGTGTGTTCTGTACAAACACATTTGGGTAAATTCTAGCCAGAACATAAAATGTATATTCTCATGCACAGCACTATGAGGACCTTCATGATTTAGCCCCCATTTGCCCATCCAATTCATTTCGTTATTCCTTTCCCTGCGTCCTCTAGCAATACTCATCAACTGTAATTATAATCCCCAGATCTTGATTTTGCAATGCTGTTTCTTCTGTCTTCCTCACAAGTTCCTACTTATCTAAGTCTCAGAGCAAACACTACCTCTTTGGGAAAGCTCCATGTCCACGACCCCTTCCTAGGCAGCTTAGCAGGACAGTACCACTGCATGTGCCCAGGTGGCCATGGAGATGCTTCTGTGAGTGACAGTCTGATTGCTTGCCTGTCTACCCTTTCAAAGTGAGCAACTTGAGAGCACGGGATCCAGCACAGAACGCCGACAGCACACAGCACAGAGAGCACGTAATGGAAGCAAGAAGGTATTTGTCATTTGGTAGAACATGGAAGTCTATGTCTTTCATCAGTGTAAGGAATGAAGTGTTGATTGGACAGTGAATAAATTATCTTAATACAACCTTTTTCTTTCAGAATCAGTCTATGTTTATAAAAATAAAATCATTTAAGTAAAGTTATTTGCAAGTACATTTAATATTTGCCACTTAATACCAACATTGTGAAAATGGCACCTTAATTTTTCAATCCTTAACATTTCTGTGTCAAGAGTCACATTATAGGGAGTTCCCTGGTGGTGTAGTGGCTTAGGGCTTCGGCGTTGGCGCTGTCAGCACTGCGGCCTGGGTTCGATTCCCAGTGAGGGAGCTACCCACATACCAAAAAGCAAAAAAAAAAAAAAAAGAAGTCACATTTTAGGCAGGAAATTCAGATCCTCTTCACTTTAAAAGAATTTATCAAAAACAAAAACAAAAAATTCTACCTGTCTAAGAATGTCCTTTTTAGATCTTCTGGATGTGTAAGGTGAACGAGTAAATAAAGGAGAAAGTAGGTATAAACAGAAGTGTGAACATTTAACGTGTGCAGAAATGCAAACACACTCCCCTTCACCGATGGGAACCAATGACTAATGACAAGAGCTGACAAGAGAAGTGCAAACAGGGTGCCAGCTGACGCATTTGCTTACCTCATCTCCTCACACCGTTCGCACAAGTGAACGTGAAATATCTTCATTAACTCTAAGAGCTTGTCCATATCATTCCCGAGCCAAGCCACTTTAGCTACCTGAGGACTTCTCTACGAAAGGACCAACCACATTTTTGTAACTGAAAAGATACCTCTAACAGCTGGTACATTTAAGAAGCATATGCATTTCCTGAAATTAGTTTCTCCAATTGTCAGCTTGGTGTCCTTTTTGTCACCAATAAATCCAATGACTGGTCCATTTACTCCTTGCTCTGTTCATCTGGTTACAATGGATACTGATGAGTAAATAAACACATACAACTGCTTTCTCTGACCATGCCCACTTGTCAGTCATCCAGGACAAGGAAAGTACTCTGAAAGGTTGCCCTTTGTCTCACACAGGTAGAAAGAGCTAAACTCAACTTTAAATTGCAATCAAGGAACAACGATCTTTTAACTCCCACCAGCATCCTCATTTAAAGCCGACCATTAGGAGTTCCCTGGTGGTGTAGTGGCTTAAGGCTTCGGCGCTGGCGCTGTCAGCGCTGCGGCCTGGGTTCGATTCCCAGTCAGGGAGCTACCCACATACCAAAAAGCAAAAAAAAAAAAAAAAAAGCCGACCATTAATCTGAATAAACTCCACCTAAACTCCCATGTCCTTGATAACACACAACAAAACGTAAGTTGAAAAAGGAAGTACACAGACTCCCCTGTGATAAGACTCAGTAAATGGAGGGCAAAAATATCCAACGGTTCAAAAACAGGTTTTAATGTGTGTAGGGGAACGGGGAGCCTGACTTGGTTTAAATTCCTGGGTCTGCCACTTACTGATCTTGCTTGAGTCACTTTCTCTGTGATCAGTTCTCCCCTCTCTCCTCTGTAATATCTGTCTCATACAACTTTTGGCAGGAATAAATGTAAAGTGCTCAGAATGCTACCTGCACAGTAAGCGCTCACCAAGTTAGCTATGCTTGTTATACCCTCGTTCTAACTGGTAATACCTATACTTGGGAATGTTGACAACTGTTTGGGAGCAAGACCGGGCAAATGGACTGATGTAGGAATAAATCACTTGCCTCCAAGTGGTGTCCCAAAGCAACAGCCGACTCCGACAGCACAGCCCACCGTCAGCATGTCAGTGTAATAGTATGGCTGCTACTGGGGGAGAGACAGACGGAGAGAGATGGGCGGGGTGGGGAAAGGGTGGGGAAGGAACAGGAAAGGAGAACAAGCAAGGGTTGGGGACAGGTAGAAAGAGAGGCTTAAGTCACAGGGAATCATAGTGGTCCCGTCGCCCCTGCAATTCCCAGGCCAACAGGAACTCAGTGAGCTTGGCAAACGGGAGTGACATCATAGTGCAAGGCCAAACACAAAAGTGAAATAAAAATTAGGCAAATAAATGGTGGGCAGGTGAGCCAATAAACGATCATCAGGGTGGGGCTGTAGGCTGGGACACTCAGGGAGAGGAGTGTCAATAGCAAAAACAACTACAAAAAAAACAACAACAAAAAAACCAGAAAAGGACCTCAGACTGGCAGTGCTACCATTAAAGCTGTCAGAAAATAGCTACCAACCTCAAAAAAACACACGGCCCTTTGGTAGAAAAGTGTGGACACTGGGGGACCAGGAGCTGGGATCCAGGGTCACTCCCTGAATGCCCACCCACCAGTCCCTTCAGCGAGCAGCCCCCTCCACCCCAAAGCTTGTGGCAGCCACCCAGACCCCACTTCCAAGTCGTGCTCAGGCACCCGGGATGGGGAGGAAGTGGGACTTGCCTCCGACAGGGGCTGCAAAGCAGCATCACACGCCCACCGCGCAGGCCGACACCAGGAGGTCAAGCTGCCCAGGCACGGTCTGCAACAGAGAAGCATGAGGGACAAGGAGGGCAGAGGGCTGGGGCAGGGGACCAAGAATGACAGAGGGACAGGGGCAGCACAGGAGGGAACTGTGGAGGGGAACTGGTATGGGGGGCATGTGGACTGGCAGGTTAGCGGAGGAGCGGGCCGTGTGCAGCCCTGATGCAGAGGTGCAGAGCAAGGAGAGGGCGTTATTGGACAGACACTGGCTAAACAGATGCATCAGGTGGTGAGGATAGATGGGGTGTGTGTGTGTGTGTGTGTGTGTGTGTGTGTGTGTGTGTAGGGCAGCATGGATTAGTGCCATGCCCCATTTAGCATCACAGCCAGCCCAGAGCAAAGGCAGCCCTCCCGACACACTGAACACACACAGCCCCACCTCATTTGACTTTCTCAACCTTACCTCATATACCCCAGAAAACACCGACATAAACTTGCTGAGGACAGCAGCACAGATGCTGGCAATGTGGACAAAAGGGCCCTGGGAGAGAGCAGGGCAAGGGGTCAGGAGTAGGGGTCCAGATGGGAGCCTTTGTGGCACCCCATGGACTAACATTTATTGCTCCGGGCACTGTACTATGTGCTGGAAACACAGAAGTGAGTAAGACAGAAGTCCTGCCTTAACGGAGCTTCACCCCAGAGAGGAAGGGAGGTAGCACACCGATGTTTCATCATTTCAGAAAATTCTAAGGGCTGGGCAGAAACTGAGGGAGAGAAACAGGACAGACAAGGGTAGGATGGGGGATGTGTTTGAAGAATGTGCTCAGGGAAGGTCACAATTGAGTAGTCCTTTATGGAAATGAGGGTGTGAGCCATGTCGGGGTCAGGAGGAAGAATGTTCCACACTGAGGGTGCAGCAAATGCTGGAGCCCTGAGAGGGGACAAGCTTGGGTGGTTGAAGGACAGGAAAAAGGCCCTGTTATGCAAACACAGTGAATGAGGGACAGCTTGGCAGGACAGAAGAGGGACAGAGAGGAGCCAGGTCACCATAGGCCTCCAAGGCCACAGCGAGAAGTTTGGATTTTATTTTAAGAATGGAAAGCCATTAGGAGTTCTTGAGCAGAGGTCAGACTTTACTGATTCCATTTTTGACAAGATGACTCTGGCTGTTGTGTGGGTTACTGACTTTAGCAGGACAAGAATGCCTGTGAGTATAACCTTGAAGACAGCACAGCCTTTTTCTAGGTCCTGGGTTTGCATATTAAAACAGGGCATTGGTCTGGAGTGTTTCTAATGCAGTGGTCCAGTGGTCTTCAACTGGGGGAGGTTTGGCCCCCCAGCAAACATTTGGTAATGTCTGGAAACATTCTGGTTGTCACAACTGGGGGCTGCTACTGGCATCAACTGGGTAGAGGCCAGGGATCATGCTGAGCACCCTACAATGCACAGGATCGCCCCCTAGGACCAAGAATTATTCAGCCCAAAATGCCAACAGTACTCATGTTGGGAGACTCTTCTCTAAGGCCCTCCCAGCTCTAATAGTTCTGTTACTCTGCCTCAGAACTAGGACCTTCCCATGTATTTCTGTTCCCTGATTCCCCTTAGCCCTGGCTCTTGTCCCCATGCCCATGTCCACGTGTGCTCACAGAGTCACCCTCTGCCTGCGGCCGCCCTGCTCACACCTCAGTGATTGCCCACTTACCTCCTTCCCCACAGGAATGCCACTGCCCAGCCCTGCAGTCAGGGCCACGACCTTGGCCACGAAGGCCTTGAGGGTGAGATATTCTTTCAGGATAACCCCACGAAGTATGGTCTTCATTTCAGGGATTCCAGAGCCTAAAAGAGTTATAAAATGAGTGTGTGCAGGTTCAGACTAGAGGTTAAAAGGGAGATGAACACCCAGACCCTGGACATGGTGGTGGGGGCAGGGAGAGGGCTGTGGTGGGGGCAGGGAGAGGGTTGTGGTGGGGAGGACAATGACAAAGGAGGTGCGAGAGCTGTCAGTAGGGCTGGACAACAGAGGAAGTAGGGTGGAAGGGACAATGAGATTACACTGACTGTGTGACACCAGAGCCTCTGCGGGCAAGTTCTCACCAACAGCCTGGGGAGAGATGAGGTGGCAGAAGAGGGCGCTGAAGAGGATGAGAACAAGTGGGAAGGTGACCCAGACCAGGTACTGCAGAGGCAGGCTGGGCTGCATCTGGTAGTAGGTCCACTTGTACGCTGCAGAGACACGCACCTGGCCTCAGTCTAGTGTGGATGGGATGTGGCTGCCACCCCTGCGCTGCCGCACAGGACAGCGTGTAAGGAGCATGGCTGCCACTCCTGTGCCACTGCACAGGACAGCATGTAAGGAGCATGCCTGCGCTGATGCTATCCCATTTGACCTCACAAGATGGTTCTGTTCTCATTTGACACATGCGTGGGAACCTCAGTTGCCTGAGGTGTCCTGACCCATCCAGGCTCCCAGTACTCATAAGAGGTGGAGTCCCTGGCAGTGCTGGAAACCACACTCGATGGAGGGACTGCAGGCATGATGTTAGAGGCCATGGTGGTGACCAACTACCCTCGTTTGCCTGGAACTGAGGGGATCCTGGAACCCAGGACATTCAGAGCCCAGAGCAGGAAAGTCCTGGGGTGAGTAGGTCACTGTATTAGAGGGGCACCCACAGCTTGGATGGTGGTAGGCAGAGGGGCAGGGGAAATGGACCTGGGTCTGGTCTGGTCTTGTCCTGGGCCAGAGTCCCACCTGATCACCTCTATGCAATGTTCCCCTCTCCAAACATACCCAGCTTGTCCTGGGTAGAAACTCTAGACCTAGTCTTAGGATAGGGAGAGGCTGAGGGGACAGGGCCAGGGGAAACCTACCCTGAAGTGTTTTGGCACTGACATAATCCATGCTCCAGCTAACCAGAGCCATAAGCAGTCCCAGAAGCACCAGAAAGATCCAGTCTTCCCCTAATTTTCTCCTTACCACGCCTCCCAAGCGGCAGATGCAATCTAGGAAAAGAAAGGGGTAAAGAAGAGTGCTGACCAGTCACTGCCCAGGTATGCGACTGAGGCCTGGAAGGGAGCTTTTGTCCAGACATCTCATTCACTTAGGGTCTTGTCTAAAGTCTCATTCACAGAGTTTCTCTTTACCTCTTGGCCAAGCAGTACCTGCCCCCTCCAAAGGCACCAAAGTCCAGTTCCCCACTGGATCCTTGAATTCCTTTCTAAAACACATTTCTTGGGGCTGGGTAAGAGGGAGAGTGGGGAACAAGGCAAGTGAGGAGGAGATGGGGAGAGATGCCTCTCCTTAATACTGGAAGGAGGGCTTGGGTGTATGAGGGGACATGAGCAATGGGGCATCCAAGTTACTCTCCTAAGCCCTGTACCTCCTTCTATTCCAGATTCCTTTACTCCTCAGTCCCCATCACCTTGACATTTAGAATAGTGGTTCTCATCCTTGCTGTCCATGGTAGCACTGGAGCCCTTCTTCTTGGGCATCTCCGTGTCTTCCTCCTTGTCTGAGAATTGCTCTTTGTGATGGCCATAAATCTGGACAGAGGAAGAATGGGAGATGTCTGCTTTTGGAAGAGTCAAAATGAATAGACAGACAGAAGCACATAGACCCACAGAAAAAAACAAACAGCTTTACAAAATCCTGGGTGTTGAGGGCCTCACATAGGGTCCTTTGAGGTCCTCCCTGCCCTGAGCTCCCAACTCTGTGCTGGCACATTTCCCACCCTTGTCTGTCCATCCCCACTCTCTCTTCATCTTGGTTGATGGTAGCCTTCATCAAGGAGGCCAGTTTCTACTTGGCAGCAGACAGAACTATGCTAAGACCAGGTATCTGTGTCAATGAGATGGTCTGTGTCCCTCTGCTTACTGTTGGCTCAGCCTTTCCCTCTAATATCCCCAGACCCCCTGCACTGACTTCCCTCCTAGGAATTCTCCGAGGACAGACTAGCAGGTGACTCTTGGATGCACTGGGCCTTGGTGTGTCAGCCTTACTGGAGGCCACTCAGATGCTTGGCCAAGCTTAGAGAAAGCCCATCTGTCACTCCGTGGACTTGTGTGCACAAACAGGAACCAATCCTGAGAAGGCAAGTCAATCCACTTCTTCCTAGAGCAGGGTAATCAGATGCTCCCTGAAATGTGAAGAGGGTGGAACAGTGCCCCTTGTATCTGGTAGACCTCCTCGCTCACCTCCAGGTAGAGTAGGTGAGTTCAGCATTGGGGTGGGGGGCAAGCGCTCTAACTGCTTTTAGGCTGCCCCACCCCTCACTGCAGTAGCTCTGTCCTCTGGGGCCTGGGTCAGGCCAGGCCATGTTGCTGGTTCTGAGACAGCCTGGGTACAAGAGATCTGATTTCGTAACATAAGTGCGGACTTGGAGCCTGAGTAGTGGACAGGCACTCTCTAACTGCCCTGCTACTGACTGTTTCGTCTTCTGGGACGACGTTAGTAGTGACTGACGTAGCCAGTGTTTCCCTCCACGCCCCACCTGGGACGTGCACGCCCTCCCACGGGCTGTCTTACTCCCTGGGGTCCTGAGATGGAGGAATTGAGGAAGAGGGGTACTCCTGTGCGGGCTGGTTCAGGACTGAGCACCACAGGGCTGGGGAGGGGAGGGAGACATCCAGTCTAAAGGGCTGGGATTGGTTAACAACACCACCAGTGTGTGGGTGAGGGTGTGGGGGGGCTTGCACATGCGGAGGCATGGGCTCCTTAGCCAATCACTTGCGTAGCTTATGTAAGCGGGAGCTCTTATGTGTGGTTCTGCTGTGTCCCATAGGATTCAGTGTTCTGTTGGGAAAGGTTATATAAAATACGAATCTCTGGCAGTGCACATGGAGCTGGGCCCAGTCCCTTGAAGGACTGTCATATTTTGAACACATTGCCATGTACTTTTTTAAGTGAAAAAGGACATTGCCCGCCTTTCCCTCCACATCCTAATTTCCCCCAACCCATCACCCCACTGGCTCCTTGAAACCACCACCCCCGCGACCCTTTAGGACTTTACCTGTGTGGGGTGGGAGTTGGGACGGGGGCCTCCATCCCTCCGAAGCCTGTGCTGGAGGCCTCCATTCTCAGTGGGCAGTCCGTAGCTGGTGCAGTGTTCGAAGGGCATGTATTGGTACTGGGGGGCACTACCCCACCAGCTTTGTTCACCCCCACGTCTCTGGGACTCAGATGGCTTCATGCTCCCTGCCCCGGCCAGGCCTTGGCCGGCTTGCCCCCGTCCTCCCCCCAGTACAGCTCCTTATGCTTGTCCCCTTGCCTGTCCCCAAGGCGTCTGGGGCAGTATGCCCACCCCCAACTATTTATAGCCATTTCTCTGTCACATGACCCCCCCCACTGCCACATCTGATCTGCCTGGGGTTGAAGCAGGTGTGAGAGCAGTGCAGGGGAGGGGTTGGGGCAAGAACCTGAGGGATAGCCCCACAGGGAATTCCCTCAGCAGGGCCAGCAGCACTGTCCCCCTCTTTAGTCACTAGGAGGCTTCCAGCCCCAAGTCACTGGTCCCTCTATAAATATCGCCCAGACCAGGATGAAAACTTCCTGAGCATGTTCTCACACCTCTGCACTAGCAGAGTGCACTCAATCTGCGTCCTCTACATGTCCCCCTCCCATCTCCAGTATGGAAAGGTGAGGCGGGGGTGCTGGACAGAGTGATTCACAGGTCTGGAAACACTGGAGGTAACTCACCTGGGAGAGTACCCGGTGCCTCTCTGCCATCTTTCCCTGTGGGTTGCGTCCAGCTCTCTATCTTCCAAGGTTCAGTCCTCACCTGTCGGACCAGCTCTCCCAGCCCACCCCATTTTGTTTCTTCCTCCAGCTCTGCCTTTTCTGTCTGCAGGGGTGACCAATAATGCTTTGGTGCCATCCCATTGATCCCACCCTTATCACCCTACTGGGTGTGGGGTGCTGTGGGAAGCAGGGGTGACTGCCTTGAGTTCTGGCATGTCTCCCACTTCCCAGACTATGCGTCAGTCCCACCAGCAGCCTGGATTTACAGGGAGGGACTGAGCTTCCATGTGGCCTGTTGAGCACCTGCCTGGGTCTATCAGGGCAGATTAGACAACAGGGGAGAAGGGGAAGTGGGTGGGCCAGGGGCAGAGGGACACAGCTGGCAAGGGGAGTATTTCTCATGATGAGCCAACAAAGCTAAAAACTGATGTACTTGGTTATTCTTCCCTTTTGGGGTCAATAATTAATTTTCATGCATGGACAAACTACCTAGCACCACTTTTTCTTCCTTTTCCCAATTTTCCTAGGACATTCCTTTCCCAGTGAACTGCTCACTATAGAAGTTATAAACACGAGCCAGTGTGTCACTTAGGATCCATTACCAAGCAGGGTCTGTCCAAGTTCAGGAACAGATGGGTAGGGACACCAAACACCTAGTCTGCAAATAAATTGTGATCTAGGCTAAATGGAACTGTCCAAAGCGGGTGGAAGATGGATACCACTGAAAGCACCTTTCTAACATAAATCCTACAAACCCAAAGGCCTACAGTCCACCCACAAGATAACAAATGTGTGCCAATTTGAGGGATATCCGCCTCCTCTGTAGGCAGAAAATAAAGAGATCTAAGGGGGTTGGTGTGAAATGAAATAGCATCTTAATAAAGAAATCAGAATGCCAAAGTGGAATTAAATTGGGAGGGGGGCCTTCAGAAACAGGAAGAGTTTTCACCTGGTTATGAAGTATGGCTCTCTTGAAGGTAGCCAGTTTCTGTACGGTGTTGATAAGTATCTGAGGCAATTACTTTTTCTTCACCATTCCAGAGAAAGTCAGGTCTGGGTTATGGATTCCAAGATTTGAAGGCAGTTATTGGGGTTGTGAAAGCCCTCACTCAACCAAGACAGGTAGAAGCACCAGCTGCAAGTCTAAAAACCAGATCCTGGAATAGACATCTACAGCTAGTGCAAGAACTCGAGGAATTATCTTGAGTTTGAGACTAGAAATAGTCTCATGGTTATCATCCTATTAAGAGAACAAGAAAATAAAATGTCAACTGTGCCCCTACTCCATGGGTAGTGCTTAGGTTCTTGATTGGAAGGCCGAAGATGGATTTCTGGGGAGTTGTGTTGAAAGCTCCTAAATCTGGAAACCAATTCCTAGGCATGCATGTATCCTGGAAGGTATGCACTATACTGTGTAAGACTATTCTTCTGGGGCGTTAAATCCATTTCCTTGAGGTCAGTGATACCAAAGGGCTAAAACCTATAGGACTATGAATTGCTATGTGAAGGAAGGTTGTCAAGTGACCACATAGGGCACACATGCAGGGAAAAGTGAGTACTGGGCTATCAGTGGTTGTGAATGAGCCAGCCCTTTGGTGTCCCTACGTCTACTTAAATGTGAAGCTTCTCCCAGGGTTACACCTTTGTCTTCAAACTCCCATCTCTTCAAGTCTGGTCCTAACTACCCACTGGACTACATACCATTATACTCTGTAAGGGAGTCTCCAGTGGTCACTCCTGTACGTGTAGCCAAGCACAGAACCCATGACTACCTAGTTTCTGAAATTTCACCGAGGCAACTGCAACTTCCTTGGTCGCTGCACTCACTGGTCGTCATTTCTCTTGTTTCTTACTGGATCTTACCTTCCAGATCCTTTAAAAATCCTTGGTTCTTTCCCACACCCTGTATGTGAGGCCTTCCTGATACCACTGGATAGGTCTCTTTCTCCCCCTTCTGGTTTTTCAAGCATAATACAATTTAACCCTATTCTCTGCCTAACCAGGGCTAAGATGGAATAATAAAGTCCTTGGTCTCAGGTTTATTCTTCTAGCTCAGTGGAGAAAATCTATAGCCCTATAAAGTGAAGAGAAAAATCTCATGCTAGGAAGTCAAAGAAGCAATATTGTTAGTTAAGGACAAGTACTCAAGGTGAGATTGTTTCACATCCTGGCCTCAGTTTTCTCAGAAGGGCAGGAACTTAGAGGGTTATGGATAAAAATGCATGCAGTTACCATAGTGTTAGCCCCACAGCAAGCACGGAACGTTAACTCGTATTACTAAACTGAAACTCATTCTGTGAGTTAATGTGATAACACCGTGTGATTTACCATGCATTATCACATTTAATCCTCTACCTTTTATGTAGAAAAATTGCCCTCATTTCAGTAAGGGAAACCGAGTTTCCACGAGGTAAAGGTACTTAGCCAAGTTCTCCAGTATCTTAAAAGGCTGCGCTAACATTCGAAACCTACGTGATTCTAAGTTTGTGCCCTTAAAGCTACATTTCTTTTTTTGTATACTGGTCTCTGAGCCTCATTTTCCTCTCCTGTAAAATGGGAAAATGACTCCTTGTTGGACTGTGGGGAGGATGGAGTTCCAAGCACAGTGCCTGTGACACACCCAGCCCTAAGTCAGCTATAACTACTACCAATGGCTTCCCCCTCAGATAGGACACCTTGCTCCTTTGCTCAGATACTCCGTTTCATTTCCTCCTGGTCCCCTCTTCCCCATTAGAGGAAACAGGTTGGGGGAGGGCAGCACCCAGCTCAGGGAGGGATAATTTTAGAAGAGAATCCCTGGCAGAGGCAAGCAGGAGTAAGGGAACAGAGCTGCGAAATCTAACCCGATACACTTATTCAAGGGCGGGGGTGGGAAGGACACGGAATCCAACTCACTGATGCTGCTCTGCAATTCCCAAACATCACACCTCCGAAAGCTCTCCTGTCCTAAAAATGGGCACTCGCTTTACTCCTACTATTCTAGTACCTTCTTAACCACTCCTAGATTTTGCAATCCTTTCTCCCTCATGGCTATCCCACTGCTTTTTTAGTACAACCAGCCAGTTTCTGTTCACTCCTCAAGCCCTTCTACCTTCAGTGCTTATCTTCAGTCAGTTCCGCCCCCTCAGCCCGCTGATTTGCTTTCTCACTATTCGCCTCTGTATTCAACAACTTACCCCCAGGTCCCACAGCTGCTTCCTACCACAGTGATCCTATAGAAGGTCCCATCTCTTGCTGAATCCTTGTAGCCCAGCCAAACTTACTTCTCCAGGTGTGCACTTTAGTTACACTGCACCCTGAGGACTCCCCAACTCATGCAGCCCAGTACTGAGACCCCATTCTGGCTTCCCTAGAATCCTCTAACAACCTGTGCCCACCCTAGAAATCCTGAAATCCGAACTGGACAATGTGAGGTAAGAAATTCTATAACTCTCATCACCTTTCTGTTCCAGCCCAGTGTTTCTCCAGCTTTCATCCCATAATTTAATTAATCTAGAACCAACCCTGCTTGCTAATGACTCTTGTCTCTTCTGACCTGAGAAATCTCAGTGCTGGCCATATTTTGGGCACTTGCCTCTGGTCATGACAACTAAGATGGCATCATGCTAGTTGATACACATATCATGCTAGGGGGTACACATATAAAAAAGATCTGGCCGAAAAATTTGATGGGGTATGCCTTATGAGGTGGTGAGGAATGCTATAAGGGGCTAGGAAAGTAAAATTATGTGGGTGTCACAAGATTATCTACAGACACAGAGACATCAGGCACACACCACTAAGAAATATGAGCATTTATTTGGCACCTGATGGCAATACAACATTCTGGCAGTGGAAAGTGGAAAGACTCTATCACCCAAATACCTCCATGAGATACTGACCCAAGGCAGGATTTTACCACAAGTCTCTGAACCACCCGGCTCACATAACAAGTATTTATGAGCACCTGAACTAGTGATTATACAGGCCGAACACTGTGCCAGGCACCATGGGAGATGTGGAGGAAGCTAACTCACATGTGACATCTGTCTTCAGGAGCTACCAATATCAGTGGATAAAACAAAACACATGTACAAATACTAAACTGTATAAAAAAGTAGCACTCTAAGCTGCTGTTGCTTGTTTTCTTCCTTCCTTCCTTCAACAAACATTTACTGGAGACCAACTATGTGCCAGGCACTGGGTACATACCGGTGAACAAGAGATAAGGTCTTGGCCCTCTTGGAGCTACAACTTAGTAGAAGAGACAAATGAACAAGTGAAACAAGCAAATATGTCATTACAGATTATGAAAAGTACAATGAAGGAATTAAACAGCACACAATAAACTAATACAGATCATTTAGAGACAGAATGGCTTGAGAAGGCCTCCAGAAGAAAGTAGCTTTTAAGCTGAGACTTGAAGAATAAAGAACACCCCAAGGTTGGTGAGGAGTGGTGTGCAGTAGACCCCGAGTCTGTGATGGTTCAGGACAGGAAAGAGCTCAGAATGCTTGAAACTGAGGAAGCCACTGGGACTGTTGCTTAGAGAAAAAGCAGCACTTAATGAGGTTCAAGAGGGAAGGCAGGGGCCCTGGAGGCCAAGTAAGGAGTCTGGATTTGATTTGAGGTGTAACAGGAAACCAAAGGGTTCCAAACAGTGAACTAACACGACCAGATTTATATTTAACAAAAAACCAAAACCTGTCCTGTACATATAATGGAGGAGGCAAGAATGGAAGTAAAAGAGGCCTTTGGGCACAGGAAGGTTTTATACAAGCACAGATAAAGAAGGCATGTATAGCAATATACAATAATGGCCCCCCTGAAGCAGACACAGTTGGAAGGGGAAACAGGGCATATAACATCAAAAGAGGATTTAATACTAAAACACAAAGCAGGAACAAGGTACCACATTGCATCTTTGAGCAGCCAAATAATCCAATTAAGTAACACTTTAGATACGGAGTTGGTGGCAGCAGTAAATACATGAACCGAAGGCAAAGGGGAGAGAAACAGGAAACAGAGAGATAACAACTAGGAAGCGTTCATGTTTCATAGGAAGAAAAAAGAAGACAAGATGACAGGTTACAGAGTATGAGGAACATACCACTCCCATCTGCCCTGCCGGCACTCTGCCAGGCTCACCTCAGTAACAAAGTTCAGAAAGAACCAATGAAAAGACCTTGGAACTTCCATGGGCAAAGACCAAGTTATAGACACAGGCATCCAAACGCTAACCTCTGCTGAAAGCTTGGATTCTCTGGGTCCAGAGCCAAGCGTGGCACTGAACAGGCTGACCTTCCAGTGGGAGGCCCTGCCATGCTAAAGGAACGCACAGGTCATTTCCGCACACTCAACAACAGACCGTGCGTGCAGTCATTTGCCCTTTTAAAGCCAAATGAAAAATACCCACGTTAACTTAGAAAACCATCCAAACTCTCTGGGACAAACAGGGTTGGGATATGAAAGGAAAGATAGGAGATGACTTCTGAAACAGCTTCACTAATAAAAGCAATGACCAACCTGCCACCTACAAAAGCCTTGGGGCAGGAAGCGAGCACACACTTTGAGGAAACCCACGTAAAGACACCATGTTCACAACAGCCAGGTTCCTCTATTGCAGCCAAGTGCTCCTGGCAACCAGTCCAACCAGGGCTGGCTCCACAGGGAGAGTGTCACTGTCACACAGGAACCGGTCTCCAGTCCCATGCCCAGGACGGAGATGATGGACGTTATGAAACCAACCTGGGAGACTCCCAGTCCCTGAGGGTGAAGAACAGAAACAGTAACTCTAAAAGGCTCCATCACGCCTCCAGTGGTCCAGTGGCCTCAATCTGGCATCAATGACAGGGACGTGGCATCACGTGGGAGGGTGTCCTGGGAACAGATAGAGGTGACGGCACAGAGTGCTACAGTACTCGGACATCTCCTTGCACCGGTGGAACTCTGTGCCAGGGGCGTAGCCTTCACGCTCTTTGATAAGTGCATTTACCTGGAAAGGCAGAAACCAATGGTCCACAGTCTGAATCTGGCGTTTTCATGACACCAGCAGTACAACAGGAAGGGTGGGGACTGCGAAAAGCAGTGCAAGGGAGGAGGAAGGGGGAACACTGCAAAGCTGCAAAAGCTCAGAGACAGACACACTGACTTACCTTCACAAGCATGTCAGCCACATGCATGTCACAAGCCCTCTGAGAGAACACTTGAGTGAGGGCCTCAACGTACCAGGAACCCCGTTTGGTATTACGCATGGCAGCTGTCCCTGCAACCAGGACAGTAGAAATTGGTGTGAAGGTCATGGGACAACCTCACATTGCTGGACGTCCCAAACTAAGACTTTCATGGCACCTTGGACCCTCCCCAGCCAGAGAGCCCTGCGTGAAAATGTATAAGCAGAAGAGAGTATAACTGTTTGGATTATTCTTCTGGAACTCAAAATACCTCTGAGGCAGGCATAGCCACATATCATGTCTGAGCGAGTGGGCAGTCGCACCTTCAGCAACTCGTCTCTGCCGGCATCTCTCTCCTCACACTCAGGGGACGAGGCATGGTTCTTTCCATCTTGCTGGTCGACCCCACGATCGGTTTCATCTGTGGGAAAGCACACGGAATGGACAAAGATGTTATCTCCTCCCATCTCTCTTGGGCCCATCACAGGTAAGCCCAAGTTCCCTACAACCTTGACTGGGAAGAGCCATTTCACCTGCTGCCTCCAACCTGTTTGACAAATTAAAAGAACACAAAAATTCATACTCGCAGTCCTCGCCCAGAATGGATCCATCGCTTGGCGGGTGCACAGATACAAAGTCTGAGCTTTGTCCATTCTGTGTTAAGACAGGGAAAGTGCTCAATCCAACATGTCTTGTAAACAGAACTAAAAATTTCCTATGTCCATGATTTACTTGTTCACTAAACAATGTTCCTGGAAGCCACAGTACTTCTTATTGCAATATACAACAAAACACAGATATATTTACTTTATCATAAAAGGAAAAATAGGTTTTAAGCCCAAAATATTACATGTGTGCTATATGAAAGTTACAACTCAAATCTATGTACCAATAAAAAGATTATAAAACTAAGTATGACTAGCTGTTTACAAGGTGTTTTTGGTTATTTTTAAATCACTTACTTGTTTATTAATGTCACAAGCCAAACTGTAGCAGGCATCCAAGATTTAAGAGACAATTAAAAGAGGAAAAACTTAAATTGGGATAATCTATTTTCTCCTATACAATGTAAAAAGAACACTATTACTCCATTTTAGCAGTAGCTTCTCAATGTAACCTGAGCACATGCCCAACCTCTTGACTCAGGCCTTACCTATCCCCTGACATATTCTTATTTTGATGCTGTATAATTTTTTTTGGGGGGTGGGTGCTGTCGATAGGAAAAGAGATACGGAGGACATCACATCAAAGAGCATGCTCTTGCATATTTCCTGGTCCATGCGACATTCAAGAGAGCCTAAAAGGAAGGTGAAGCTTGAAGAACAATGGGGAAGATGACTGAGATTCACTGATCCAATAAAAGTTACTGAGTGACTGCCATGTGCCAGGCACTGTTTACAAGCCCAAAGAACATAGTGAAGAAAGTTCCACCCTCATGGAGCTTACACTCCAGCTTAGGAGCCATTCAAGTAGAGCAGGGATGGTACTTTTACAGATATCAATCATATTAACTAAATACAGCAGAAGATAGGTGAGCTCAAGTTTTCAAAGGAATAGCTGGCTACCCATCACTCTCTTGGAGGATTTAACTGTAGAGAGAAGATACAGATTACCCTAGAAGAGAGCAATTTCTCCCAATCCAGATCTAGTGTTGCAGATACCTCTGAATATAGGAGAAAATGATCACAAATGTTTTAATCTCAATATATTTTACTGGTGACACCACTCAAAGGAACTAGGCCAAGCTGTGACCCTCAAGAGAAAGGAAATTCTTCTCTTGCCTTTAATAAATGTTATTAGCTCATGCTTTACAATATCCTCGTATCTGTTTTCTGTATTATTGCTACAATTTTTCTAGGGAGGTTAATTTTCATTCATTCACTCATTATTTAAGTGCTACCATATATCAGGCAGTGTTCTGGCCCTAGGAATATAGCAGTGACTAGGAAGTAAGTTTCTACCCTCATATACCCTTTTTTTAGCACAGCACCCTGCCATGGTACTCGTCCTAGGAAAAATTTCATCACAGTATTTCTTTCTTAAGCTCCCAACAGCTCTGTACTATTATTTGTTGAGTCCAAAATCTCAGCTATGATTAAAGGTTTATAATCAGCTGGCTCTACTGTACATGGCCACATCTCACTATATACTTCTAGATGCTCAGTTTTTGAATTAGATCCAGGCATACTTCTAACTTAGCACACCATTTTCAGGGGCATAGAGGGAGTCCTTTTAATCCTGGTGTCCTTGTCATATTGTATTCCCCCTTTTCTCATAAAATGCTCTATCTGCTATTCCACACCCACAATCTTATCATTTTGGGTTCCAATTAAGCATCATCACATGCACAAAATCTCTTCAAACTAAGCTGACTTAAAGTCACTACCCCTTACTGCCTGCTTCTTCATATGTACGGTTTGTATCTCACTAATTTCACCCTTGCTCATTTGAGGCCTTTGAACTATATTCAAGTTACTTCATGTATATTTGCTTTATTTTCCTAGTACATGAGTAGGTTCTTTAGAGAGACCACATTTTCTTTTGCTTTTGTGACAGTACCTAGTGTAGTCCTAGTTATGTTGTAGGACTTTAATAAGCTATATTCTTTGGTGATATTAGTAAGATTATAACATTATTGGCAATTTATATTTGTTGAATACACAACAGATTTAAATTTTTCTTTTCAGTATTTTAAGTGACCATTAAATCAAACTAAGCCCCGTGAGGGCAGATCATGTTAGAAAAGCCACAGCTAGCTTTTTTGGTGGATTTACTATGTGTTAAGTAAGCCCTTCAAATGTATTAATTCATTTAATCATCACAACAACACTATGAAGTAACAACTCTTGACATAACTAGTCAGGGGTAGAGACAGAATGTGACTCCAAAGTTAGAACTTTTAATTATTATTGGTTTCCTCCTGATGAGAAGCATGCCTATTTGTCTTCTGTGCCTAGTCACAGAGTCCTGGCTCTTCAAAGGTGTAAACAAACTGAATGTGAAAAAGAGGAGGATGGACAAAAGAGGAAGAGCCAAGGGCTGACCTGGGGCTTCTGTACTGCTATCCTGCATGGCACACGGATGATGAGGAGAAGAACCAAGGCCAGAATGGCAGGCGCGGTGAAGAGAAGAGAAAGGAGAAAGTGAGGGGGAGAAGATGGAGGAAGGGAAAGACGAAGAGACAGAAAATCCTTAACTGGAAAGAGTAACAAAAAAAAGTGCATCAGGGTTATTAATAAGCACAAATGTCAGAGTCCTCAGAAAAGATGGCAGAGACACTGAGAGTCTTGAGAACAGCACATGGTGGTGCATAGAGCTGACCAACCTGAGAGCCATGGGCTGCCCAAGTCCCAGCACACTCCATGCATCAGGAGACACTTACAGAGCAAGAGAGGCGGTGGCAGCAGTGAACAGAAGGAGGTGCCCAAGGGATCCAATAGCACCTGAGAGGAGCAAACAGGAAAGTGAGAGCTGGTGGGAGGCTGCCCAGGAGCCACCACCCAGGTGCTACTCGGCCACGCACTTACCTCCACGGCAGGCCTGGATGAAGAACATTTTTGGCTTGTTCTGTAGGCTCGGGCAGTTGGCATTGTCAAAGAGCCGAAAAACCTCTTGTAGCTGCCACAAAGAAATAAGGGAAAAAGGAGGTTAGTAGTCAGTAGGACCTCCTAATCCTATACATACAACAATAGCCAACATGGGACAGATGGGCAGGCCAGGGGTGACATGACCGAGCCCTAACAGCATTGTCCACAAGACTGCACACACCTGAAGCAGTTTGCCATCCACACCATAGACGCTGCCCTCCACGCCATGAGAGAGGAGGGCCACTATGCAGGAGTCAGTGACACGGTGAGCAGGTAACTGGGCAAAATCCTGCAGCTTCTCTTGCATTTCCTACAACAAAGACACCTATTAGCCTTGTTCACTGTGGTCAGCACCAATAGAAGCTATTCTTTGGTGTGTGAAATCTTAAGCTATTAGAAGATAAAATGTTTTCTATATATTCCTGTGGTCAATAACCCTTTGAGAGGCTAAAGGAAGTCATGGACTCACCAGAAAAATGAATGACTTCAGACACAGAATTCTGAATATAACTTCACAGACTAAAATATGTTAAGAACTCCTAGATTAAAAAAAAAAAAAAAAAAAAGAACTCCTGGATTAAAACAAGTCACTAATGAAGCTAATCAAGAGCCAGTTAACTATTTATTCCCCAATCTTCAACCAGATCTTTCTTTAGAGCAAATATATTTATATATTAATGGCACAGGGGGACTATCAGGTGAGCTGTGAATGAATAAATAACATACCTATGCATGTACAAGAAAACAAACTGCTCTGTGGCAAAGGTCTAATAGGATCATGATGCTAGAGAACAGTAGTCCTTCTATGCTGTTTTCTGCCTGGGTGATGATGTCTGCATAAAATGCCTTGTTCAGGGAGGAGTACAATGTATGAAGGATTCTGTCAAGGCTGCAACTACATCCATGTACTGAGGGACCAGACAGACTGAGTGTGACCCCTGGGTTCATAAATGGGAATAATTTCCTTAGCCCCTCAAGGCTCTAATACCCATTTTGTAAGAAAATAAAGGACTTATAACTATGCCTGGCCCATACTGCAAAGACCTGTCATTATTATAATGTGCATGTCTAATAAAAGGTAACATTATTTCTTTCAAAGAAACCTATTACTTATCAACCTTGTAGTCCAACTTAAGAATCCTGCTTATCTAGCACTAAACTGCCATACAGGAGTACCCCTCTACCTTAGACGTTTGGCCTAACAATGGAAAGTTATAATATACCTGTTACAATGGTATAATAAACTGATACTAACTGTTAAGCCTATATCCCTCTACAACTCAAGGTGTCTGGGTCACCTCTCCTGAGATGAGGAGATAACAAATTATTTTATTGTGAATTTGAATGACCTATAATGAAGATGAATGTTATCTAGGCAGAACAATTACCATATACAGTTCCTGATAAAAAGTGTCTAACACACTGCAGTGGTTCTCAAAGTGTGGTCCCTAAAACAGTGGCATCACCTGGGAACCTGTAAAAAAATGCAAAGACTTGGGCCGCCCCAGAACTACGAATCTGTATGGAATACAATGGGGGTCAGGGGTGCTAAAAATCTATGTTAAATTTTGACTCCCTCAAAACTTAACTCAGTTGTTCCCTCAGTATCCGTGGGGACACAGAATGACACAGAAGAAAGCACACAGTGGCCCACCTCATCTGCGGATTCCCAACTGTTGACTGAACACTGTTTTTGAGCTGAGGTTGGATGAATCTTTAGATGCAAAACCTGGAGATACAAAGGGCCAACTGTGTATGTATTGAAAAAAATCTGCATGTAAGTGGAAACATGCAGTTCAAATCCATATTGTTCATGGGTCAACTGTACTTCCGTGTGTAGATAATTGAGACTTAGTCATATATGATCTCAAGAGAATATGCAAGTATGATTGCTCCTCCGAACAGGACCATAACAGAATTTAACATATAGTAGCTGAACTTAAGTTTGCTCGAAGAAGGGAATAAAAACATGCATGGCAACTATTCACGAACATTTTGAACTTCAGTGAGATTATTAATTAAGTACATAAATAGAGGACAAGCAAGCCCAAGTAAGAACACACTCTGTAACTGAATTAGTAAGACTAAACGCTTCAATAAATGGGGATTAGTCATTGGGGGAAATTTTTCCAAAGGTAGCATCACTTAAAATAGGATCTGTAGACTTATTTCTGATAAAATTACAGTACTTCTATAAATAGCCTTGACGTACGTGTGTGTGTGTGTGTGTGTGTGTGTATTCGTGCTTGGCTGGGAGGAAAAGAGAATATCCTGTGAACCCTCTGTAATTATATGCAAAATTGTGTGGGTAATTCATTTTCCTGGAATGAACCACAGCTTGTCCCAACATTCTCAAAGCAGTCAGTGACTCAAATGCAAGTTAAAAACCAATACCACATGGTAAAAGAAAATTTGCCACTTAAAATGTATCTCATTTCCTCATATATGATAAATTCTAAGTCTATAACTAGCAACCTCATGAGGGAGACACAATGAGAGAAGACTTTGAAGACAGAGAAACTGAAAACCCACATGAGCAGTGAGAGAACTAGTGTACTATCCAACACTGCCAAGAAAAGAGGATCTTCTAGGACTATATACTCTTTCCAAGTTTTAAATGAATTATCTCTAAAGTTAAGAAGGAAAAAAGAGAGGATCTTAATTCTTCTTATTTGGTTTCTTTGCTCACTAAATAATTGTATCAAGCTTGTCCAACCCATAGCCCACAGGCTGCATGCACCCCAGGATGGCTTTTAATGTGGCCCAACACAAATTTGTAAACTTTAAAACATTGGGAGATTTTTTGGTAATCTATCTATCTATTTATTTTTAGCTCATCAGCTATCATTAGTGCTAAGTGTATTTTATGTGGGGCCCAGGGAAGCCAAAAGATTGGATACCCTTGAATTATGTGATAAAAGAAGTTGAGTTTTTTTCAGAGATCCTATCAGGAATAAAGTATTTTGTGCAGATGACCAGTGTACCAACTTATCATACTCACTGTGACTACCCAATTTTAACTCTATTTCAGTTTGGCTACTGCCAGAAACTGATTCTACAATGTCCTCCTCCCATTTCTGAACCTCCACAGCTGAGGATTAGGCGGCATGGAGGGCTATATCCTAAGGTTCAGTCCTAAACCTTTTGCTCATTACCCTAATTTCTCTCTCAAAGATCTCATATTTTGTTAAGTATTTTTCCTACCTAAGTAATCCTCAAATTTACATCTTTGCTCCTAACTTCCTCTGAGGCCCTCAATTCCTTAATTTTCTAATCTTCCTCTATAAGCAGGCATTGAGTCACCAAGCACTGAAACTACATCATGCCATCAGATTGTTTGCACACATATTTTTTCCTTTTTGGTCCACTATCTTGTCCAGGCCCTTAGTATGTCATAATGGCATTGTAATATTAACTCCAAACTAGATTCCTTGCTACTACTGTCTACTCTACTTTTTACAATGATGTCATATTAATCTTCTGAATTATCACTGTAAAAGCATCACCATCATGTTGAAGAAATACTAATGATGTTCTTCTAAAGTCAAAACGAGGATGTCCAATTCCTTTGGGAAGACATTCAAGGCCCTGTGCATTCTGGTCTCTTTACCTCTGGTCTTATTTTGGGCACTCCTTTGCCCTAGGCCGTTGGTTTACCCACTAGGTTCCTAACATCACACACCATTTCTTGTCCGTATGCTGTTCTCCCTGCCTAGAAAGCCTTCACCACTCATCTCTGCTTTAGTAGCTTCTATCCTTCAAGGCCAGCTCAAGTCTCACATCCTCCATTTATCCTTTAGTTTATTTAGACCACATCTATAGCCAGGTGATTATTTCTTTCTCTTCATTACTGTGTAAGTCATTGTCTCTAATGCTGCTTGGTCCTTGGGAATATAAAAAGACATGCTTCCTGTATAGTGATGTCAAGACTTTTTATCTAATTGAGATCCACTGAACCCAAGGTCCACATTTTAAAAATCTTTAACTCTAACAGAGTTTCCCCCATTTTATGGTTCTCAAAACTTAATGCTACTACAATTCCAATTATAGACCAATGTAACCAGAGAATCAGAATCCAATAAGTCCTTGACTCTGCAACAGGTTTAACATAAATAGGATGGTGTTTAAGTGGGCTCACATGTCCATCAAATCTACTGACTGTCTCTGGAAAACAGTAATGTACAGGTGACTTGGTGATTCAGTTCCTCATCGACTACCATGGATCCAAGATCCCTCATCAACTAGACACGTTTTGGAAAACCAAGAGATAATAAATTCCTAGTAAAAGGAATGACTAGACTAAAACCTGTAAGAAAACATACATAGTATTCATTTTGTTAAGTGACTTTCTAACAGGATTCCCTCTGAAGGAATAACAGCAGATGTCCCATCCGTATTCTCTCCATGCTGGGCAGGCCTCTCAGGAAAGTGTATAACCTACTTGAACACTTAGTGACTAAAGAAGCTGTTCCAACCAAGGGTGGGTTTACTTCTATGCATGGGCTGTTACTGGAAAGCTGGCAAACACCACACATAAAGGAGAACACCTAGGCACCTACTGATGAAACTAGCTTTACCAAAAGTTTAGCAAATACACAATTTTCTCAACAGAAGCAAAACAGATGAGAAACAGAACTAGACACCAGACAATGCTGAAGACAAAACAAAGACCCCTGCTACCTCACCAGATTAAAGTGAATCTCCTAGACACATTAATTTTAGCACTGACATTCCCAAAAGCAAGTTTAGGAAAGTACTATGATTTTGGAATCCAAATGAAGAAATAGTGTCCTTTCCCAATAGGCTATTGTCAATTTCAAAACAGAAATACCTAAAATTAACAAAGCCAGTAGCACAGCTTTGTAACTGAGGTTAACGAGGAATAACCCATAAAGAAAATACTAATGATTTGCAGAAATCTAGTTCAGAAGTAATCTACCCTACGATCTCCCTTGTGGCCACACAACTGATAAAAATAAGAAATTTTTCCATATGGTAATCCATTAAACTGTTACAAAATGGTATTTACAAAAGCAATTCCAGCAAACTTTCATTTGTAAGAATTTTATCTGCCCAAGTAATCTTTACAACTGGACTCCTATTATTATGCAAGAAGTCAATGTCCTGTGTAGTCCAGGCTTAGAAACATCTTTCTGAGTTGGCTGAGTGAATCTCCAATGTCTCACTTCCTGAGTGACTGGGAATCAAATTGTTAAATATATTAATAGAAAAGTATGAACCTAATCCTGGATTTTTATTACTCAGAGCATAGCTACACTGAAAAGTCAACACTGAAGCTGCTATCTGGCCCTACTTTTATTTATTTATTTATTTAACTAGATTGCAAGGTGAGAGGCAGAACAGAGAGAGTAAAAAGGTAAGGAGACAATTAAGTCTAGTAAGACATATCCCAGGAAGTAGAGAAGCAGATACTTCCGGCCCCAAAGTGTTACCAGGCCCTCTAATCTACATGGCAGCATTTCCTGCCTCAGGTACCTGTGCAGTCTGGTCAAGCAGAACATGGACTTTGTAGCCTAAGAGCTTGAAAAGGGCGACTAGCGTGCTGTGGTCCACATCTCCTCCAGAGCGAAATTCCAGGTCTTTCTCTCCAGTGAAGTGCACATTGCTTAGCACCAGTGCCAGGCCACGAGGCCAAGACTGCAACCTGTAGGCCTGCAGAGGAGAGGCCAATTAGACCATGAGCTTCCTGAGGACAGAAACTATGCCTCCCCAACTAGATGAGACATTTCAAGAAAACAAAGACATCATATTCTTCTTCTGAACCCCACCAGGTCAAAATAGAGAAATGCCCACAGAAGACATCCTATCAGTAAAGACCTTTTGACTAATAAAGCAGGAAGGAAGTAGATGTACAAACTAAGTTTAGATGCTCAAAAAGGGCATCTCATTTCTCAACTCTTTTCCTCTTACCACTCTGCAAGACTCACCAGCTGGCAGTGTGTGTGATAAAACTCAGGAGTGCAAGGCTTCACCTGAAGGCAGGGAGGACCATCTCCGTTGTCTAGGGAGTATTCCACAGTATCTGTGGCACAGAAAGCCAAAACACTGGCATATAATCTACACATCAATCCTAGTGCTTTGTTAAAACTTCAGGCACCCTTTTGAACTAGAGTTTCAACAATTACTGGTCTTGCTCACTCCTCAAATTTTTAAGATCCTTGAGGGTAGAGATTCTGTTTATTTAAATTATATATAGTAGGTGCTCAAACCCACTGAATAACTGAATGAGATAGATAATAAAAGCCTTGTTCTAATCAGGAAGCAATTCAATCAGCAGGCTAGTGGTCTATAATGTAGTCTTTACTTATTTTAAAATAATTCAGCTTTATAAAGGAGTGAGACCAATTATGTGCAGAAATTTCCTACCTACAGGAGTTGCTGCAGAGGCCAAATACCATAAAAAAATCATCTGTGATGGAAGGGAAAAAGGCCTAATCAATACCTCATCTAATCTGTCCCTCTAGTCCCTAACAAATGCACTGTGGGAACTGTTCCCAACACGAATGAAAACAGGCATTACGTTATAGGGTAAAGTCAGAGAGATACCAGTCAAGAAAAAAGAAATCAATCTGTGGGACCCATTTTTGCCTATGAATTCTCACCTGGAGACAGGCGGAGCTGCTTGTGTGGGGGACAGGACTCACACACTGGGAATGTCAGATTCAAGTCGTAGTCACAGCTCAACTGTAAGAGATCAGGACCCACATGCCAGGACTGAGGGAGATGGTCTAGTCCAAATAAAAAAAGAATCTAGTCTTCTCCACCCTATCTCAAAAATGCCATCTCCACCAAACCCTTCTCAACACACCACAAGTCTAGGGCTTCATACCGGTGGGAATACATGCTGAAGACCAGAGAGGGTTGTGAGCAAGAGATCCTCCAGGTGACCCTGCTTGGTCTCCCTCAGCGCCATACAGAAGGCATCAAAAGCCTGGGGCCCCCTCTTGGGCAGCAAATTGAGGAGTTCCACATTCTGGCTGAAACTGCCGACTTTGGCCTATGATACAAGAATAAAACATGAAATCATATTTACTCATCTAGCTATAATTCTATTTCTTCAGATGAGCTTCCTAAAAATGTCACCATCTATCTCAAGAATGCCTTTTATAGGCAAAGCATGTATGGATGAAATCCTTCCCATTATTCTGGAACTACGTATCTTTTCTGTTAACTGCTCTAGGGTAGAAGGGTATTTTCATTTCCTTTATCATGCTCTGTTCCTACTTCTAGAACCAATATCCTTGGCTTTCCTCTTTTGCCTCCAGGTACCTGAATGTGCTCCCTCATTTCCAAGGTGATGATGTCTTTCTCGAGGAGATGTTCTAAGAGTTCACTCAGCAACAACTGTTTGGCCAGCACCACTCGGTTCTTTTTTAGAGCTTCTTGATGGTCAGGATGCATGCCACAAACTCCCAATATCCTACAGGTAGAAGGCACAGAGAAAGGCTGTCAAGTAAAATATTTGGTACAGAAGAGTAGAGTTATAGAGGTATGGGTAGGAAAAACAAAAAGCACAGGGCTTACAATAATCAAGATTAGGCATATTTTATTGAATGTGGTTAAAATCGAAGTATTAAGCAGTAACACAATGAGCATAAGGAAATGATGTATATAATTCTTTATGAAGTATGTTCAACTGAGAGCATCAACTGAGACAAATGATCTGTCTAGGGGAGGAAAATACCTATCTTGACAAAAATAACATATAAGCAAGCACAAATGTATTTATGCGAAGGAAGGAATATTCCTCTGACAGACCAATTTCAATTAAGAGATTATTCCAGAAAATATTTCTCATTATTTATCTAACTGCTGAAAAGTCATGTAAGTTTAAAATGATCCTGGATGAGGAATAAAATAATTTAATAAATGGCAAAAACTCAAGCCAATGGCCCACTTTAATGGATCAGACAGACACAGACACATACAGCCTGTCTGGCTTACTTACATCAATTATAACTATGGCTTTTAAAGTGACAAAATGATACTACAAATGGTAAGAATCCTATAAGAACTGGGTTAAGTAGAAAGTATGACAGAAAGGCATAGTAGGAGTTCCCTTGTGGTGTAGTGGCTTAAGGCTTCAGCGCTGGCGCTGTCAAGGCTGCGGCCTGGGTGGCCTGGGTTCGATTCCCAACCGGGGAACTATCCACATACCGCACCCCCGCCCCGCCCCCGCCCCCCGCCGCAAATTAAAAAAAAAAAAAAAAAGGCATAGTAGATAAATACCATTGACAAATACAACCATCATTAACCTGAAATCATTTAGAGGTAATACACATAAAGGATAAACTATTTTGGTAATTTAGTTTACTAAGGATGTCTAACTCTCAAGGATTCCTTAGTTTTGCTATTGGTTTGGAAAAAGATCTGTTTCTGCTTATGAACTGAAAGAATGCCACCTCCAGTGTATATCCTCTATGTACCTAGTTTAAAGAAATCCAGAGATTGTCAGCCTGCTTATCCAGTTTCCAAATATATGACAACCATTAAGGGCCCAATGGTAGTGAGAAAGGAATATGGTAATAGCTTCCATTTATAACTTAAAAACCTATTTAAATGTGTGTCCTGATTTCAAAATGTTAAAATGTGCATCTCAGAATCAGTGAAATACAATACATTTCTAGTACGTACTTGGCTTGACTCTAGGTTAGATTTATAGTTAGAGAAGAAAAAAGTAGAGTCTTGGAATAGCTGAGAGACACCCAAGAAGATATAATATGTGGGATCCTAAGGCAGAGGAAATGGTCAGGAAAACATTCCCAGGGTTGGAAGCAGCCAACTTAGGTTAAAGTTTGAGTTTGGAACAGTGATGTTTAAAAGTCCATTTTAACTCATTACCCCAAAACTTCAGTAAAAACCTACTACAAGAACACAATCTAAAGAAATCAAAAGCCCCATTTATGAATCATCTTAGATCACACCAAAGTAGTAATAATGATGACATATGTGAATTCTGGTAAAAAGAAGTGATATTAGGCCAACCACAAGGTAACATCGCAAACAAATGCATGCTATTTCCTCACTATATATAGCCATGGCAGAGCAGGTTTACTCTGGTTTCTTCCCTCAGTTTACCAGTGCATTTTTTCTCCTTAAAACTTTCTCCTCCTTGTAGGTGAGCCGTAACAGATTGCCCCAGCTGCTTTAAACTATGCACAAAGCTAAATGGTCAAACTTCTTGTTTTGATTAGAAAAACTGTGTACTGTTTTCTTGTCCCTCCTTTGTTGAAAGGTTACCCTTTGAATGGGTTTTTTGACGTGAACAGATGTTTTGTAGGACAAAAATCTAAAGACGAATTTTAAACTTAAAACGTCCCACTTTTGTAATTTGTTTTCAGTTGTTTTATGTATAATAAGAACACCTGTAACCTAGTTTTAAGAGAAACCATTCTTTTAGTTGAACTGTATTCCCCTTGTTACTGCAAAAGACTTTATTTAACTATGTTTGCAGTCTGTTGCAACAGCCATTTTCCTGGGAGAAAGCTTGGAGTGTAATGCATTAGTAAAAGGCTTTGCCATCTAATTTTACTACATGCCTGTTGCTGTTAACTTTTGATGAATAAAAATCTAAAAACAAAAACAAAAACTTTCTCCTCCTTTGGTTCCCATGGCACAATTCTCTCTAGGTCCTCTCCTTGTGCACCATGTTATTTCCCCAGTGGACCGCCCCCCCCCCGGGGGGGGGAAATCTCCCTTTTCTATCTCATTCATACTCAAAAATTCACTAATTGATTCCCAGTTCTTAACTCTTTCAAGTTCTAGACTTGAATTTTCAATCAAAAACTCTTTAGGTTTAATCTGAGCCATCATCCGTTCTCTACACCCCTGCTCTTTCCTGTATTCCATACTATGCAGTGAGTTTCAAATATGGACTTTCCAAAAGTTAACTACAATCACCTAGAACTTTAGGAAACATCTGGAAGGGGAGGAAGGAGTAGAGAAAGGGAGTTCTTCAGTCTTGATTCTGTGTCCTTATGCAGGTTCCAGTTTCAAAGTCTTAAATCCATCTTCTGGGTCTGGACCAGGAGGCATTTAAATATGCCATCTTGGGTGATGCCAGCCATTAAATGATATAACTGGGGCAGAGGCAGAGACACACTAGGAACCTCGGGAACCCCCTTGCCCTTTCAAAGTACTCAAACCCTAAAGTCCAAAGCCTGTGCTGACTGCTTTGAAAATCTGGTCATTATACTCAAAGCAATACGGGCCATGATTTATTCAACCCAAATCAAATGCACATCAGGCAGAATCCCGAGGTCCGCCGGTCTCACTGGTTTTTAAGCTGAAAGAGAATACAATTCCTCATAAAGAAAGAAAGCGAAAGATTCTCTGGAATACTTAAAAGATGGAGAATCTTTAAGAGAAGCTGAGATTTGGCAGGGCTGGAAGGAGCTTCCCTTGTTCTGAGCCCCCATGGGTTGGACGAATCTAGGCTGGGACAGTCTTTGCTCACGAGGGCCAAGGCTGGGAAGAGGCCCGCCGGCGCGCGCGCCCCTCGGGGGCGCAGCGCGGCCTCCCATCCTTGGCAGGAAACGTGAACAGGGCTGCTTCTGGGGGCTCCGAGGGGCGTGGGCGCCAGAGCCGCATTCCTGCACCCACGGCCCCTCTCCCTGGACCCCATGAAGGACCTCTGGAACCTTCCCCCACTCACCTGCGCCTTCTATCGGCGGCCATCAGCCCCTTGTGCTGGAAGGTGGGCCGGGAGCCTGCGATCGGCGTCGCCATTCCTCGCTTTTCCCGGGCTGTGAGCGCGCCGCCCACAACCCAAACAAACCGAAAGTCGTCGCGTCCTCCGCATCCCTCCCCCGTCAGCCAAAACACAACGCGCCTGCGCCCTACCTCTCTTAGCACCACCCCTACCGAGGCCGCCCCACCCCCTACCGTCACCGGTGTGTGCGCAGGCGCAGAGCC